>JANHAO010009051.1:0-18715 GCA_026873985.1 Saraca asoca | reverse complement strand
TGATAACACATTGATTTATAAAAATCACTCTCAAACTTCAATAATTTAAGTCTAGAAATTATCAAGATAACTCTATTTTCATAGAATTATCACTTGTAGAGGTCAAAGAATTATGGATTAGACCAAGAATAGACTCGGAATGCGAGATTGGACAAATTCAAGTTTAGGGGAACAATTAATATATGATAGAATTTAGGAATTGCTTTCCTAGGTGACTTTGTCAATGTCTGATTGAATATATGTATGGAATGGGTTATGGTATGGAAAAATAATAATGTTACAAGTTGCAGATTAATTTAGGAATCCCAACTTTGCATATGCATATGAGCATGAATGTTAAGAATTCAATGATTTTCAAAGAATATATTTAAAATTAGTTTTATGTCTTAAGATTTTATTTCTTAAATTCCTCAAAATTTTATTTTGTTGATGGAATAGTTTTATGGAAATTATACGTACTCTAGATTTTCTAAAACAAGAAAATAATTGTTTTAAACATTACTTATCTATTTTCACTGTTCAATTGTTTTACTTAATTAAACATTATTTTTACTTTATAAGTATGATCAAATATAAATGAATAAATATTTCTATTCTAGAAATACATTTCATGAATAGCCTTATTACATAAGCATGCAATATGCATTATGAAGGATAGGACACACATGTTAGTTATTAGTCAAGGATAATTAAGGATGTTCAGAATATGATGAAAAATAAAGTAAAACAAAGAGATGTTTGTGTATATGAATTGACAAGGATTTTGTAAGACCTATATACACTAGAAGATGTATGTGGTTTGCTGAATGGCAAGACTGATTGGTCTCCTATATGATAGGGAGTTATGGAACAAATGGTCATCCTTACGACATGGGGTCATGGGATATACTGCATTAAGGCACAACAAGTCACAAAAGGTCCTCAAGGACAAGACAAATTTAAGAATGGTCCCTAGTGACAAGATTAAAGTTAAAGTAAAGATAAAGTTAAGGAAACATCACTTTTCTAGTATTCCCCATTGTTAGTATAATTATGAATGGTAATTTTACATGGTCATCAGATATAATTTAGTAAAGTATGGAAAAGGAGCTTTGCACGGCTATCAAATATGACTTTGTAAAGTATAGAATTGAGCTTTACATGATCATCATATATGACTTAGTAAAGTATGTTATATGTTTCTAGTTATGTTAATAATATGATAACATAATCAATAAGATTAAGAATAGATAGTAAGTATAAACAATTAGTTATGAGTATGTTGGAGATATTTCCAATTACATATTTGAAAGCATACTTTTATATATGTTTTTTAAATATATATGTATATGTTATAAACTATATATCCATGTATGACTAAAAGGATTTTCAACCCAAGGTTGGATTAGCTTTTCTTCTCATTGAGTAGTTGTACTCACCCCATTCATTAACATTTTTCAAGTTCATAAATTTTATGGAAGCTATCTCATTTAGGAGATACTTTAAGGAATACATGTGTTTGAGTTTAGGTACATGGATCCCTTGATTTACTTTAGTGGTTAGTATCCATCTAGTTAGATAATGGATCCTCAATTATGGGATAATTTTCAAAAAGGGATTTTGTTTAATTTTAGAAATTATTTACTTAAAATTATTTTTATCAAAATATTACTTATCATGGGATTTATTTAAAAAGGGCCTAAAAGTTTTTTTTGCATATTTTTCATGATTTTAAATTATTCAATGGATCTTCAGTAAGGATAGGTGAATAGGTTCATGGATCACCACTCAATGATTCATGCCAATCACACCTCCAGATTTCAAGATATGATAATATTTGTTTGCAATTTTGTTAATCATAGTTTAGCTACAATCGTAGCTGCAATTTAGAATCATAGCTATAACGTAGTATTAATTATCTAGTAGAAGTTGTGGATTAGGGGTAGAATAGAATAAATCATAAGCGGCTAGTTTGTAGTTTATGAAAGGTGATGGTTTTTTTTCCCTTATTATGGGAGCATAGTGGGCTGCATATTTTCATGTTTTTTGTAAATTAAGAATTATACATAAGGACATAAAAGGTGGTTGCAGCATCATGTCAAGCTTAATGTTCATACATTTAGATGAGTTCTTGTATTAATATAGGGATGATTTGGGAATTGATTTAGGTTAAATTGAATGAGTGTGATGAATAGGTTGATAAGTAGATGAGGATGTTTGATATTACGAAGTGAAAGTTCAACTTGCCAAGCTTAAAATTGAGATAAGTATGTAGCTTACTCTCGTGTTTATATATATTGTGAACTAATTTATGTTGAATGAAAGTTTTATACCCTTTATCGAATAACTATGAGTATAAAGTTTGCCAAATAAATTTAAAAGCATTTTTGATATAACTTATTTGACAATTTATAGTTACATAACATTTTATCAATAAATAGAATAAAATAAGTTTCATAAATAAATTTCTTATTTTCATAGTTGTTTAAAAGGTTTAAAGCATAAATTATTTTAGATAATGAATAAATGATTCTTTCACATTGTGAAGAGATTTGCAATATAAGTTTAATTAGATACCGTTGAAATTTTTATTTGTTTAGATTTGTTGTAATTTATCTCAATATATGTATTATTTGACTTTAATTGTTTTAGTTCCAAAAGTGTATATTATAAATGAGTTGAGACAACTTTGGATAAGAATTGTTCAAGCTTTAAAAAAAATAAGAAAAAGTCAAAACTACCTCATTTTGTATTTACCATTAAATGCCTCTTTTCTTCCTGCTCAATGTGATTGAGCTTTACTTATTCTTCTTCTTTTTGACATTCTTCCTTCAATTGAGAAAGAGAGAGCACTCCTCACCAAGCATCGCCCATGGCTACACCTCCATTGTTGCTCCACTACAAGCTACCATCTAGTCCAACACCAATTGCACTTGATTGCCATGCCCAACGCCATCAACATTACTTGCAAAGCATCAGTAATACAGGTGAAACAGGGTGCTATTACCTTGTTTGGGCTTCATCATTAAGACACAGGCCAGTAAGCCGAGCCTAGGACCATCGTAGTTGGTTTGTTCTATAACACCAATAGATGCCATTTCCTAGTAGCGATAGTGAGAGCTCCTCAAACGGAGGTTTGAAGGGCTAGAGCATTTTGATGCTAGTCCTATTTAGGGACATTAACCCAACAAGACCAACCTTGGTTACATCCTATTTTGAGCTTGGAAATACACTCCTTGAAGGTAGATTACTCACCTATATAGTTAATTCTGGCTTACACTATGATTTCTTTAACGAATTAAAGATGAGGATCTACAACCCTAGTATAATCTTGCTGAAAATTGGAAATTTATTTTCTTGAAATTTTAGATGCTTATGAAAAGCTTGAAAAAGACTAGATGGCATTGTAGTAAAGTTCAACCCATGGAAAGGAGCTCTAGATTTCTAAGTTAGTGTCTTGTGAAGAAGAGTTCAAAATTTAGAAAGAATGGGCTTGTTAAAAGTGAGTAAATTGCTCACTTACTCTGTTACTTTGAATTTATGCTAATTTACTGTGTTTGGGCATGTTGGTATTTTTTATTAAAATATATATATTGACATTGGATATATGTAAATGATTGTGTTTGTCTTTGTTTTATATGCTATGTTAGAGTGTAGAGAGCAAGGATTGTGCTAGAAATGGTTAATGTCCCTTTAGGGGATTAGTCTCTTTTAAGCAAGGACAAAATATAGAAAATAAAATGTTAAGGGTCTATGAGAACTTTTATTTGATGAGTAGAATTAAGGATTGGAATTATATTAAAGAATTCATGGAATGGCCATTTTTGGGGTATAAATTTAATATCCATATCTTGTAAAGTACTCATAATGAGTGTATTTATGGATGTGAAATTTATTTTTAATTAAGTATGTAGAAAGGGTGAATGCTTTGAAAATTTGAAATTTGTTCATGAGAATAGCCAATTCTTCTGGCAAAGATTGGTTTATACAAATTGTCTAAATTTTTAATAGTGCTGGGGGCAAGTGGTATTACTTGAAGTGACTAAGTACTCGCTTATTAGGTTGTATAAGAAGTGAATATTATGTAAATTTTTGCAACTTAGGAGGTTTTGTGAGGAAAATTGTGATTGTCTAATTATTGACATAAGTTGTCTTGTTGACTAAATGTCAAATTGCTTGGTTGCTTTAACACCAAGGCTACTCTAGAGTGGCTTGTGTAAATTTTGTTTTACCTTTAAGTTGTCAACGGTGTGTTTATTACCCTTTGATTTTCTATAATGCTATGAGACTCTAACGAGTCAAAGGGATATTTTGCTTGAACTTTGCTAGTAGAAGTGAAAAGATCAAATTGTATTAAAAGTGATAAGTTGCTCACTCCTTAGTGTACATGGAAATTTAAGTCAAATATTCTAGTAACGAATATAATAGAATCAAAATATAAAGTCATGTCAACTTTCATGACTCATTTAGTCGTAAGTTCCTTATTAGGTTAATATTTTGGATGTATTGAGCATGTACAATGAGAGATAGGGAATTGTATGTGCCATGTTTAGAAAAAAATATATGATCAAAGTTGTAAACATTTGAAGCCATAGGGCTAGTGGATTAAGTTATGCTAATTTTAGGTGTTCCACCCCATTCCTTGCTAAATTATTTTACACAAAATTTAAAGAATTGCTACCAAGCAGAAACTATTATTGCTACTTTTATATGCTTGATTGAAATTGTCTTTTAAATAGAGAGTGAATGTTACATGTACTACCTTTTGGATCCTACTATTGTGGTGAGATGTTTATTTGATCATATGAGAATGAATGGTAATTGAATAAGATAGATTGTCTTTTATAAATGTATTTGTGTGTGAATTGAATGATTAGTTAATGGAGAAGTTTCATTGCTTTGAATATGTGTAAACTAAAAGATATGGATCCTTGATAGCTTCTTTTAAGGAACCAACAATGAAAAATGCAATTGCATATCTATGGCTATGAAAATGATTGAGAGATAAGGGGAGGTTAATATGGTAAAGAGATAAGGTGATATGAAGAGGAATGAAATTGAAAATGTTTTAATTGGTAAGTTACTTGAAGAATGCTATCTCAGATCCATAGATAAATAAATTGATTAGGAAAGCTTGTAATGCCTCTTGTATGCTCATTGAAATGAGTTTTATTTAAGCATTCCTTGTGGGCGTAAATTGAAGTAAATCTATATGATGTCCTTGTTAAGAAGAATGACCGCAAATCATTCTTGTTGACTGATTAAAAAATTAATTACAATGGTAATGACTAGAACCTACCTAAATGATTGCCCTTTGTTTATTCATATTGGGTGACTAATGAGTAGGTATATCTATGAATGGAACATTCAAGTTAGTGAATGAGCTTATGATAGTGTAAGTTCATATCTAGTTTGTAAGTTTATATCTAGTTCTAACTGCTGCTTTACTAAAAAATGGTGTGTGTAATATATTACACTTATTGTTGATAATTGTAAATTGTGTAGTTGAGCTAACTAACTGTAACTTCTATGTTGATTAAATCATAGGATTATTAAATTTGTCTATTGGTAAATGCAATATTGATATATTTGCTCATTACTTATAGACAGTATATAGGGTAAGTGATTTATTTATTGGGTTTCAATGAAACTCACATATATTTTCTTGCAAAAAAATGTTTTAGTTTCAAGATTATTGGATATTATGAAGATTGCAGAATGGTGACTGAGGACATAACACTAGGTTAGACAATCAGTGGTTGTAATGTCTGCATATGCATATATAAAATCAATTTTGGATTGTTGTATTTATTTTTATGTTTGGTGAATATGTGAGAATCTCTTATTTGTTTTATAGGTTATTAGAAAGGCGTGTGACCTTAGAAACATAAAAAAATAGAGGAAACTCTGCAAAAAATTTTATAAAAAATGTTTTTGATAAGTTTGTAAAAAGTGTATGAAATTCATTCAAAAAAACTCTATTTCAACTTTTCTTAAATTACTAAAAAGTGAGCCTTATTCTTATTGTTTGGTTTTGTTAAGTAGCTTCATAGCATTAAAAAGGTTTGTAGGAAGTTAGAAAAAGGAACTACCTATGTTGATCACGTTCCAAAAATTGAGGCATGATAGAAAGCAAGTTTAAAGAAGTGGGTCTTATGATTTTTCTTTTTTTGAGCTAAAACATTGATTAGGTTGGAAAAAAATAGTTTGATTTTTGTGGCATATGAATATGGTAAAGAATTAAGACATTTTAGGAAAAGGGAGTACAAGGGTTCAACCTTGTGTCATTTAGGAATGCATTTGTATGTGATTGAAACTTTGTAAATGATTAAGACTCCTTGTGTCTTTGTGTGATGGAGTAATTTTGTTTATAATGATGCTCCTTGAGTGACTATGTTGTATGATTAGAATTTCATTTGTTAGTTGTATTTATGTGTGTTAGTGGTATGAATTGTGTAGGGGTTTGTCCATTATTTGTATCAAGTAAAAATGCCTATTGAAATTTGGTGAAATGCTTGGTAATTAGAATTTATGTGATTATCTTGTTGAATGTGATAAAAAGGACTTTTGAGAAAAGTTTAATAGGGAACCCTTTTAATGTAATTGAAATTTTATATAAAAAATGGCCTTTAATCAATGGAGGGATAAGGAGTCAAATTAATGGAGAGAAAAGGAGATTAAAGATTGGAAATTGACAATAAAATTGTGACAAGAGGTAAATTACCTAACGAATTTATTTCGTGGGCCCATTCTATCATATTCTGAAATCTAAGAGTCTGATTAGCATGAATCACCCAATGTTGACCCATAAACTCATGAGCATAACTTTACTAAAAATCCTTTATATTTTGAAAACATGAAAACAAATGTCGAAATTATGACTTTTGACACATTTTATCTAAAACACCTGATATGCATGATTTTACTTAAAGTCATAGTTTTAAATAGTCTTTTGAAATTTAAAAAAAACATTTTAACTGAAAGTCTAAATCTATAAATGATGATCTATTGTCTGGCTGGATGGACACTAGCCATTCAAGTATATTAGGGGAACTATATACTTAATTTCAATCATATGCATATTTAAAGTATCTCCTGATTAAGATAACTTTCATCAATCCATTAACCTGAAAAATGTAAATGAATAGGATGAGTACAACTACTCAAAGAGCAAAAATAATTGATCTATGTTGAAAACCTTTAGTCATACATATAAATATAAAACATGTAATATACATATAGTACATTGGAAAGCATGGATATAAATATACTTTCAAAAAAAAAAAATACTTGCAATCATCTCAATGCTCTTGTAACCGATCTACATATTCTTGCTATCTATCCTTAATCTTACTAATACTACTATCTTTTCATTATCACAACTTAAATCATGAAATTGTTTTACAAATGTCTTACATACTATAAAACTTAGAAACATAAATATACTGACATTGGAGATTATTGGAAGAACGTTATTTGCTAAAACTGAAAACTTTTCTCTTATAAATTGTGCCTAATTGCACCTAATCCCATAACCCCCTATTACATGGGTGACCACATATCCCAGGCCTCTAGTCTCGCTGGGTGACCATATAAATACATCTTCTAGTGCACATAGGTCTTCTAGCTCTCACATGTTAGTTCACAATCACAAGCATCTCTTCATCATTGTTTTTTCTTTCTTTACTAATATTGAGTTCCTTTACTATCCTTGTCCATTAGATAACTACACATTTACATTACTAACTTATCATGTCTTTTCTAATGTATATGACATGCTTATGGAATGAAGACATTCACGAGAATATGTTATCATTTAAAGAAATTTTTATTCTCTTGAAATAAATTATAAATTCAACATAAAATAAAATAATCAAGAGATATAAAGAATGTCATCCTTCATAAATAAAATAAATTGAATTTAGAAAACTTTATAGCATAAAATAATTTACATAAAATATTTTTAATAAATACTTTCTAATAAATGAAGCATTTGGAGGCTTATGAAATAGTAATTTTTGAAGTAATATAAATTTGAAAATATAAAATTATCCTTTTTATAACATCTTTGAAAATCAAAGTATCTAAGTGTTTTGAGCTTATATGTTTCTGCAAAGTTGAGATTCCTAAGAATATCCTCAATTTGACATCAATACTTCTTTCCTATTCTATATCCTATTTCATGTAATTATTCAATCAAACATTTAGAAAATCAAGTAGGAAAACAATTCCTAAACTTTTATCTTGTATTTACAGTTCTCATGTAAATTCTAGTCTAATCTAAATTCGCATTCATACACACACACACACACATACATACATACATACATTCCAAGTTTATTCCTAGTCTATTCTATATTCTTAACCTCTACAGTTCTAAATATTGACTCATCATCATTGACTGCATTTATTTCATCCAATTCTAATAAGCTAAATTCTCCAATTATATTCCTAATTTCTACCACACTAAATATATTTAGGTAATTTTCAAAAATAATACACTACTAAAAAATGCAAAAGTAATGTCATTAAATAGACGTCAAATGAAAGGTAAACTGACATATATATATAGGCACTAGGTTATTTTTGTAAATATGTGGAAAATTACAACATATGTTCCTATTAAACAACAGATATTTAAATTCAATATTACATTTGACGTCAGTTTGAGTAAAGGAACTAATCTACTTTTGCAATTATTTAATTTATAACATTTAGGGTTAAAGTATCTTTGAAATCTATGGTTCCTCAATCATCAAAATTTTTTATTAATTTATCAATTAAATTCTTATTTGATTATATTTCAATGAACATTTTATAATATATAGTCAATTAATTTTTTTTATTAATTTATCAATTAAATTAATGAAAATTGTTTATGTACAATTAATTTACTGATATGGTAATATTATAATTATTTTTCCATTTTCCAAGAGTATGAAATTGTAAAATTCTCTAATGATTATTAATTTCTTGCATTTTACTAAGACAATGGGAATAGTCAAAATAATTCAAAATAAATCTAATGCATTTTATATTTTGTTATACGAGGAGATGTAGATTAGATGTATATTTTTTTAGGAACTAATGTAGATGGACAAGTTCTATATTAGACGTTGGGTTTTAATTATGAAATAAAGTAAATATATGATATTACACATCAGTTTCAACATAAATAAACAATGTCTAAGGTCTCCTCGCATTATAAAAGGCCAATGCATCCCTTAACTCTCATTAACCAGCATGCTGCTTACTTTTAAGAATCAAAGTTTGAAAAGTGGGGCACAAGAATTCTATCCTACAATTCAAACAACTTAAACATATTTGGAATGATTATTTAAGTTGTGATTTAAGTTGTGAAATGGAATTCCTGTGCTCCACTTTCCAAACTCCTCTTTCCAAGTAAGTAGTATGACGTAGTAGCAACAATTACAGGCATTGCTACTTAATATCATTTTGCTCAAGCTTGCTCTAAAGGTTTATAGTTTATTTTTTCCTTTTTCTTTCTCTTTTTATGATTAGTTTGTATATAAATGATTAACTTATGATTCCTTTTTCCCTTTAAATAGGGCATATACATTGATCCTAAACAAGAGAATGATGAGTGCCCTTGATGTGTATTTTCTTTGTAAAGTTCCTTTGATGTATGTGTTGTGTTTTGTTATTACAAGCAATCCCAAAAGTGTCAACTATTTAATGTTGGTTTGATGCAAGTAAATCGGAAGCTTGATTCAACAACAATGTTTTTGTCCCAATTTTCTTTATGATATCTTTGTAAAAATGTAATTTGAAGTATGTTTGTATAATTTAATAAAAAAACTTAATAGAAGTGAGGTCGATTTTTTGACACAAATTGACATCTTTATCATGATCTATAGAAATTTTTACAAAATTAAATATTATCTAATATGTAAAATAATTCAATTATTGAAATATTATTAAATGAACAAAATAATTCAAGTATTTAAATATTATTTAATCAACAAAACTATTTAGAAAATAGCTAGCCCTCGAGCAAATTATGTGTGAAAATATAATAATATTATTATCCAAAAAATAAAATGGATGAAATTAATTCAAAAAATGTTATGACATATAATATTATATGTCTATTTTTTAAAAATAGACTATTTAAGAGAAAACACATTGGTTTTTTATAGAATACCAATGTCCAAAGAGAGAAATGACATCGTTTCTAATAAGAAACCGGCGTATAAATAAAATGAAAAAAAAAAATAAAAAAAATCAACTCAATAATAATATATGAGGTGACAGTGGTGTTTTTGTCAATATAATGAAAATTAATAAGTAAACCAACGTCTTAAGTTTGTACTTGAACTTTATATGACAACTGATGTAAGTGCATGAGAATAGACTTAGGTTCCTTTTCAATAACCAACATCTAAAGTCTAAGCTTCTTATGTAACAAGCTAGCTCTTCCCCTACTCTCTTTTGCTTTTCCCTGTTTGAAACATTTAATCAATATCATTCTCAAACCCTTGATGCTTTCTTCTTTATCGTTTTTAATTGCCTTTGCTATCTAGGATCATCCATTTCAAGTCTATCTTTGATTAAGATATGGAAGTTCATTCTTCTTACACTATTCATTTTTTCCTCACCAAGTTATGTTAATTTTTGTTTTTACTTTTTCTACTTTGTACTTTACTGATGGTTTGTAATTTTAGGGTTCATCTTTTTTTTTCCTCTTTTATTTCTTAGTTTGATTATCAAAAATGTTTTTTGTCATAGTTTATTTATTTATCTTTTTTTGAATGTGTTTCTTGGCATAGATTGTCTGGTCATTCATGCCCTATTTTGTATCACTTGGAAAAGTGGTTATGAATATGTCTAAGATTGTCCTTATAATCTACATAATAAACCTAAAATTTTAAATGTAAACATTTCTCATTTAGAATCATCAAATATAATCCCTAAAAACTATAAAAGTCATTTCCCATTTAGAATAAAACTAATATAATAGTTTTGTGAGGTTAACTTCTTTTTCTTTTTTCCTTTGAAATAGCCATATGGGTCTTTCTCAGCATGCTAAGAAGAATATGAGGGGTAATACCCTTATGAAGGAAATAACCATTATGTGTAGTAGAGGAGAGAAGATGAAGGTTGACTTCAATTTTAAGTGTCAAGCTATTGGGGTTGCGGGTTCAAAATATTAAAGTTATATTGAAATGTTAGCATGTACAAGTGTGCCAATCAATATTGAGCATTGGAAGCAAGTGCCAAAAGACATCAAGAACAACATTTGGTAGGATACCTTGGTATATATTACTTATATTCATTTTTTTTTTAAGATAGATATAATTATCATCTTAGGATAATTGTATATAAGTATAATCTATGTGTGTTTGTTTTGCAGATCACATTTGATATTGATTTAGGGACGAGAAAAAAAAAGTCTTAAAGCTTGCCAAGGAGTGGTGGAAGGACTTCAAAAATCGGCTAACAAGATATCACATCAACATCAAGAGGAATGGTGATGTAAACCCCCTTAAGAAATACAACTTCCTTAATCAACAAGAATGGGATGAATTGTGAAATAGTGCCAATCCAAGGCTTTTCAGGTAAATTTGGTCATCTTATCTTATATTTTTTTAAACTATATATTATAAGTAATTTGACCATCTTATCAATTACATTATTTTTGTTAATGGGTTATGAGTAAAGTCAACAGGAAGGGACTAGCCAAAAAGAAATATAAACATAAGTTATCTCATGATAGATATGTGAAGCTTAAGTAAGCTTTGTTGAACGACAAGTTTCCAATCAATTTAATTCACAATTTATTTCAACATCTCATCATAATTGTGAAAAAGAGCCAGTGTCATCACAAAAGGTGAATATATAACTGAAGAAAGGTAGATAATTACCAAGAAAATTGCAAGTAATTTGCAAGTTTTAATTGCTTTAAGTAATTGTAAGTGTTAAGTTGTAATAAATATTCTTAATTATATATATGCCACATGATTCTCTCATGCACTAAACAACTAAGGGAGATTTTACTCTATCTAGAAGGATGAACATATTAACAGCTGCATTGGGAACTAAAGACTGGTCATACTAGGGGTTGGGGGAAGAGTAAGTCTCATGGCCTATTTTGGAGGATCACAAACGTCTCAAAGGATCATCAGTTTCTATGGAGGATCTTACTATAGAGATCATTGCTCAATCGACATAGAAGGTGAGAGAGGAGATTACTACTTAATTGAGAGACAAGAATTGGGCCAAGCAGAAAGAAATTGAAAGATGTTTGTCGACATTTAGAAGATAAGCATGTGGTCACTCTTAGACCTAAGGCCAATTCTTGACGATGTAGATATGCACCCTACTCCCCCTTAGGAGTGTGAGAGTTAGCTACCACAGAGACCTTTACTCATTTGCAAAACTACTGAAGGTAAATGACTATCACTAAAAGCTTATACTTGCTTTATTATGTAAATAGTTTCTAATATTTTCTATAAAAAATAGCATTATAATTAACTTTTTCAATTTGGTTTTCTTGTGTATATAGGAAGGAACCAAATGCCTTTTAGCTTTGGCATTTGAGGGATGTACAGTGGCATATGGAAGGGTTTTTCACAACCATACCCTAAATTACTAGTAAATGAATTATAATTGACACCCTAACTATACCAGAGTGCAAAACTACCAGTGTCAAAAAATGAATTAGGGATAGTGGGCAAAACAATTGGGACTTACATTACATGGCTGAAGAGTCCTATCACTTTGGCTATAAACGTCTTACTTTCTATCCAATAAGTAATTATGTTTGAAATACCTAATTTTACTATGTTTTTAATATCTAAATTTCATAATTTTATACATGTCAATTAAGTTGTAGAAAAGGCCAGGATGTTTAGGAGTAAGCAAACCAAGGAATCAATGACTCAACCAATAGATCAGCTGATTCTAGCCTAAGAGATGTCTCCTATTGAACCAAGGAAAATGTTATCTGGTGTGGTTGATAAGATGGTGATTGATACATTCATCCATGTTCACATGGATGCCGAAGCTAAGGGTTATGAATGTGACATTTATTTAAGCAAGGATGGCATCATGCAATTATTAGCCATGGAAGAGATAAATATCTTACTTTTAAGTTTTTGAAATGTGAGTTTACTTTTAACTTTCAATTCATAATCTTATTTATATTATATAGTTCAAAGTATTTTTTTAATTATTTTCTTTATTTCCTTGTAAAGGCTTTTGAATTGTGATTATGTGACCAAGAGACTGGCTGCCAGATTTCTATGTCCATAGCTACTTGTACCAATAATGAAAAAAAAGACAACATACGTCTCAAATGTCCTACAAAAAAGGAGGCATGGCATTTTAAAAATGTTTATCAAGTCATAAGTATCTAATGTGATGTTTGATATTTTATTATTACAATCATCATTGGATGTTGTGCATGATATATCCTAAGAGAAATGTTGTTTACTAGCTTGATCCCTTAGGGCATTCGGCTAGCAAGAATATCATAATCTCAATTGACTCATGAGTTACTTTGTAAGCTAAAATTTAGTTTTAGGATTTATATTATATATTATTTCATTTATTAATATAGTGGTTTCTTGCATGGATTTGATTTAACAAATGTTCTAATGTTTATTTTTACACGGGCATCAATAGGAAAAAACCTAACATAAAATGAATCACATTAAAAACTAGTTTTCTTTTATCATATTGAATACCTTTTATAAATATCCTAAGTAATTTAGTATTTGATTAAAATGTTTATTTATATTTGATTTGTTGTTGTGCTCTTGTCAAAGAGGAAATGTTACATAATCACTCAAATAGAGGAAAATCATGTTGATCCACAAGAGGTATAATAGTTTGATTTGGATACTTGATATATGGATATATTGATACTTTTGCAAAAATAATGGTGTTGCTTTGTGATATGTAGATATGTGATTTATTGTATGCATATCTATTTTGCAGTACTTTGGAGATATCGGCCCTTACACTCTAGTTGAAATTGAACAAATTTGAGATCAATAGGCTGAGTTTCTCCCATCCTATTGTGATAAAGACCAATAGGGTAGTTGTAATATTGTTTGTTTTACAGTTGTAATGAATTATAATATATATGTGTTTTGTTGTATTGTAATATGCATTGTAAAGTTGTAATGAATTAGTTTCTTTTTTTCTTTTTCTTTTTTTAAAAAAAGAACTAGTTAAGAGAAAACATTTCAATTTTTAAATAGAAACTAATGTCATTAATGATTTACATGTCAATTTCAAAATAATAACAGATATCTAAAATGAAAATTATGACATATAATATTATATGGTTTTCTTTTTTTTTTTAAAAAAAAAAAAAGACAAGTTAAGAGAAAAGACATCAATTTTTTGTTAATAGAAGCCAACGTTGTTAATGATTTACACATTAGTGTTATATAAGAAAATTGGTTCGTCCTAGTTGGACGTACGAGAAGCCTAAGAGCGATAAAAGGACCAGTGACGAGAACTGTCTGGATCACTACATCTTCAATTTGCATTGCGAGCGTGACGCCTTGGCTCGAACTTGTGTCTGACAGAGTGAGTTTGACATCTCTATCCTGATAAAGAACATGACCTCGAACTGTGCAATTTGGTCCGCGAAGAGCAAGAAGCGACATGAAGCTTGCTAGACAGAAGGCCTAGTCATATTAGGCCCCAACGGATGAATGGGGCCTGCCTACAAAAGATAATCTATAATAGTCAAAAGAGGAGATTTAGTCTGTATATTCTATCATGTACATTAAATACTGATGTAACACATTTACTGCATATGTAATTACCATTGTAACCTCCTCTCCTCTATAAATATAAGGAAAGAGCCTTCTATAAAGGGGAGATCATTTGGACACAGGCAGGAGCTCTACCAAAATGGGGAGGAAACCCTAAGTATTGTAACTTTGTAAAAACACCATCATAATAACACGCTACCGTGGACGTAGGGTCTGGTGATACTCATATTTGACTAAACCACGTTAAACCCTATGTTCCCTTAATCTTTGTTTATTTCGTTGTTTTGTTATGCTAGAACTGGATAAAGGTCAGAGATCCCATAAGAAACCCCCCTCATGTTGGCCAGAGTTTGGACCATTACCAAAATTTGACGTCAACATTTTTGGCACCGTCTATGAGGATCTCACCACTTCTGGTTCATCTCCTGCTGTAATGGCCAAGGGAAAAGCCACTAGAGCTTCAAATGCACAACTTCATCCTCTGGATGGTCACATCTCGATAACAAACTCGTCTACTGCTCCTGTTATCAAAGCAACTACTAGTGTCCCTCTAGCTAGCTCAATGTAGTTGGTTCCCACCGCTGAAGGTGTTGATGGACCGTAAACCTGGCTCTAGTGTCAAGAGAAACTTGAGCACATGATGGGAGAGCTGGCTAAAATAGTCACGATGTTAGTGCAGGCACAAGTTTAGAATGTGCAAGGGCGAGATGAAACTGTCATACCTGAAGTTGACCGTTCCGATGAAGCTAATCAGGACCAGACTTCACATCGCCATCCTCATGGCTGAAACACTGAACCAAGCCACCAAATCTCTAGCCAAAGGCTGAGGGCCTTGGACATTTTGGTAGAAGACTTCCTTTAAAGGGTTAAGCATCTGGAGGAGCACCCTCAGAGTCAAAATGACCAAGGTCACTTTGGGGAGCAAGCCCCATTTTCTAGAGAGATCATGGAGGAACCCCTCTTATGCAAACTCAAAGTTCCAGCCATTCTACTGTATGATGGAAACAATAACCTACACAACCATCTAGACCTGTTCAACATTCAGATGGACCTTCAAGCCTATAACCCTTTAATTAGGTGTCGCATCTTCCCTACTACTTTGGGTGAAGTCCCTCGAATCTGGTTCAGGAGCCTCCCATTCGTAGCATTAACAGCTGGGGGGAGTGTCAGGAAATGTTCCTAGACCAATACCAGGCGCTGCAGAAGCAGCTCGCGCCTCCATGCCATCTCACTACAGTCTTCCAGGGCAAGCATGAGTGACTAAAAGACTATATCATTTGCTTCAAGAGCGAGGTCAATAACATTGAGAAACCCTCAGATGAGGCTATCCTGACTACCATCTCGATGGCACTTCATAGAGGTGGAAAGCTATTCAAGAGTTTGTACAAGTCCCCAGTTGGCAACCTGGGTGAGTTCTACGAGCAACTTAGATGGGATGAGACTTTCAGCCCATAAAAAACTGAAACGAGCAACTTAGCTCAGAGCAAGAAGAGGAGCAACCATGGGAATGGGAATAACAGCCCCGAATGCCAGCCTGCTAAGAAGGGCGGGGTGAACAACCCCCATTTTGGGTTGTCACAGCACTTACAGCATCACATCTGATGCTCAGGATAAGATCTTTGCAATGGAAAGGGACAAAGAGGATTTTAGAAAGCCTCCACCCTTGAAGACTCCCAACAAGTCCAGGCTCAATTGAGGGAAGTTTTACTCGTACCACAATGAGTTTGGTCACATCACCTCAGAGTGTTGGGCACTAAGAGATGCCATAGAGGATCTCATTAAGAAAGGTCATTTGCATGACTACGTTGTGCAGCCTTCTAGGCAGCGGCTTGAGCCATCCTGACTGAACATTGAACAAGAGCAATCTCCTACTATTAGGATGATCTTTTAAACTCTTGTACTCTTTTGCAAATCATGTAAACATTTTGAATAAGACTACTAATTTTAAATTTTTCTTCGAATAGGTGATCTGCCTAACTGGCACCCTATTTTATTTAGGTAGAAGATTGCCCCAATCACAAGATTGGTCACCCTTTTTGGGCACAAGATTGCCCTGACCACAAGATCAGTCACCCTATTTTATTTGGGCACAAGATCGCCCCGACCATAAGATCAATCACCCTTTTTTGGGCACAAGATCGCCTCGGCCACAAGATCGGCCAACATTAATTTTACAGCTCTCATGCAAATTATTAATTCCACAGCTCTTATGTGCACCTTATTAATTTCACAGCTCTCATGCAAATCTATTTATTTGGCCATGAGATCGGCCCGAGCATGAGATCGCTCGCTTATACTAATTTCACAGCTTTCATGCAAATTTATTTATTTGGCCATGAGATTGGCCTAAGCACAAGATCGCTCACTTGTACTAATTTCACAACTCTCATGTGAATTTATTTATTTGGCCATGAGATCGGCCCAAGCACAAGATCGCTCACTTGTATTAATTTCATAGCTCTCATACAAATTTATTTATTTGGCCATGAGATCATCCTGAGCATGAGATCGCTCACTTGTATTAATTTCACAGCTCTCATGTGAATTTATTTATTTAGCCACAAAATCGACCTGAGCACAAGATCGCTCTAGTTCACAACTTATGCTATCTTCTGACTATGCACAGGTCACACAAACTATACAAACCAAAATGTTCATATGAGAAACAAGACAACAAACAGAAATTGCAAGGCTAAAGCTTTATTCATTAAAAGACCTCAACGAGGAAGATTTACATCAAAAAGCCCTGAATACAGGCTAATCAAAATACAAAAGGTAAAACCTATGACTAAGAAGAGAGACCAGCCACAAAGGGTCGTACTCTGGCTGACTGGAGCCCACGCACCATCGAGGTCTTCATATTTGCCTTCCAATGCACAATCAGCAGTGGCGTCGCAACCCTTTATTTTCTCCAGCCTCTAGCTCCCTTTTTGATTCATGAAGAAAGCACATCTGGAAGCATCAGGAGCTTGGCTAGCTGAATGATTGCCTCATGGCGGGGTGAGAGGACGTAGTCTGAGATCCATATGAGATCTCCCCATGTTAGCAGAGAAGCCGAGTCTTCCAAACTCTCTATACAGTAGACCATACATGCCTCTATGGAGGGACAAAACGTCGGAAATGGTGGTGGTTTATCAGGAAACTCCATGATTTGCTCAGTTTAATGACAAAAGGGATTGCCTTTCCCTTATATAGAATTAGGGTCGGGTCCATCGAAGAATCCAGATTCATTCCCTCAACTGTCATGATTTATGGCCTTGAAAAATGCTAAGTTTAACTTAGCAATAATTGCCAGACACGTGCCATGAGAAACATGGCCTAGAGCAGATGAAATGATAGTCTCAAGAAAAGACGCAAACTGGTCAGAAATCGAAGAGTTTCAACTCCCAACCTGTGAAGCAAGCAGAGAGTTGAGGGCTTATGTTATATAAGAAAATCAATTTGTCCTGGTTGGATGTGCGAGAAGCCTAAGAGCGACAAAAGGACAAGTTAGGAGAACTGTCCGGATTGTTACACCTTCAATCTACGTTGTGAGTGTGACGCCTCAGCTCATACCCGTGTTCGACAGAGCAAGTTCAACATCTGAATCCTGATGAAGAACATGACCCTAGATTGTTCAATCCAGACAGCGAAATGCAAGAAGCGACATAAAGCTCGCCAGACAAAAAGCCCAATCATATCCTGCCCTAACGGACGAATGCGGCTCGCCTACAGAAGACAATCTGTAATAGCCAAAGGAGGAGATTTAGTCTGTATATTCTATCCTGTATATTAAATACTGATGCAACATATTTATTACATATGTAATTATCATTGTAACTGATCGGGCTTGTCGAGGCCGCCAAATTAGTAATTTATAAAATCGGATTACTCTATTCTACTTGTAGTATAGAGCAATACCGGGTCGAATCCAAGGATCATGTTAGGATGATTTTACCAATCTAATTAGGAGCTAATTTCATGGGGGGGTATGGCAGAATTAA
>JANHAO010009050.1:0-18712 GCA_026873985.1 Saraca asoca | reverse complement strand
AACATAAATGCCATGTAAGATGAATATACAACCTTTTATTATCAAATCAACAGAATGTATAGTTATAGATACAATAGAGCTCAATGAAATTGACTCTAGGGCACCTATTTGACTAACATTTATGTCTAACCACTAAGGTGGCATTTGGTTCACAAAATCATACATTCTTGAGAATGTGATTTCCAAAAATTAAATTCCCTGAGAATGTCACATTGCCATGTTTGCTTCAATTTAAAAAATTCCTAGGAATGTTACAATATTATTTTAATCAATTTGTATATTTTTAAAAATATTATTAAATTATCAAAAGTGTTCTTATTGAAAATTGAATGGTTAACACCGAAAAGTTAACTAGTCAATGGTGGTATATGGTAATCAACGATTGAAAGTGGTGGTAAGAGGTGGATGTTGATCAATTGCCAAAAATGGTGGTAAGCAGTAGTCAATAGAGGTTGGTAGAGATGGGTGATGGTCAATAATAATAAATGATGGGCGGTGGTCAATAGTGATGGGTAGTGATGGTTGAGATGGTAAGACATTAATTGATGGATAGGCAAAATAATCTTTTATATGACTAAAACTTTTTCATGTAATGGGAATATAATATACCTACCTCCCTCTATGAGAATATTTTGTGGGAATATTGAGTTAAAAATATTCTTGAAAATGTGAACATTCATGGGTAAATTTTTATAAAATTTGAACCAAACATGAGAATCTAGCATTCTTTTGAAATATTCCTAGGAATCTAAGAAAGATTCCACGAACCAAACATTACCCCAGTATTTAATGAAACGTCTACAACTTAGATTCAAAACACATTAGAGCTAGTGGAAACATATTGCTTTATAGTGTTATGCACTCATATGAGTATTTTTGCTTCTAAAAAATAAGTTCCTTTGCTATCCTTTAATTGTGAATTATTCCCACGCCCAGTACTTAATATTCCACTCACTCTTCTGGGTATGATATGATGCCTTAAAAACATCAATTTTATCCAAAAAAGATTTCAAAATATGCTAGATCAAATAATTATTTCCTAAGTCCACTTTATTGTCCTTTAGCAATTATAATAGTGCACCTGTTACATGATATGCTCACGCTTTCCACCAACACCATCATATGTCAATTTTTCAACAATGAGAGGTCACATTTTTTCTCATCCTCATAAACTTTACAAACTTCTTAGTTATAGAGTCCATAAAGGCTTTGGTATTTGAAGAGTCTGCAATGCTTTCTTGATGGTCTTATCCTTAGTATACATCATAACCACCAAGTATATTTTATTAGAATGTGTTCATATTTCATAAAGAGCCATTTACACAATAGTAGAGTTATCATCTATCATCAGCTTTTCCTCTCTCAATGCTAAATCCAAGTTGGTGATTGTTAGATAGAATTTTAACTATTCAACTCAATCTTTACAATTAGTTTCATTCACCATTTTCACAGAAGTTAATTGCTTAATTAACAAATATTGAGAAAATAGAAATTTATAAAATTCATCATAGATTTTCAAGATGTATATTTAGCATGGTCGTGCTGTCATTTTCCTCATAATATACAAACTATATAATTGCAAACAATATGACACTATGAAATCCAACATTGATAAGGCATTTAAAAATTTTAAGAACATAACAAGCAATCATAACATTCACATTATTACTAATAAATTATGTTAATAATATTATACTGATATAGTATATATATCATTAATATAACACTATTCTTGATTCAATTTCAAATTTTTATATCAATAAAATTTTATGTAACTGATTCTATGATAAGTGAGTACACAATTGTACAAAAATTTCACGGTATAGTACAGTTAACATAATTCCTACACATTACAAACTTCATGCTTAAAAATTTGCAATTTCAAATAATAATCAAATAACATTAAAAAATTCTAGAAAAAAATACATATTATAGTCCAATATACATTAATCATATAGTAAAATTTTTAGGTCCAAGAAAATACCAAATTAACATTTAAATAAATTATATACAAATTAAATAAAATATTTTTATTTCCTAAAAAATCTAGAAAAATCACCAAATAATTCATATTTGAGAATTCAATTTTTTGGAAAACTAATTTAGTCTAATCCATGATTTCATCTCAAAATTTATAAAATTTAATTAAATCATGCAAAAAAAATTCAATCCAAAAACAAAAAAAAATTATTCATATAAAACCCATAATATTTCTCATTATAAATTATGGATTCATCAACAATTCAAACACAAAAAATTACTAAATAGAATTTTGCACAAATTCAGCTTTTTAACATAACAAAAAAATTGATTCTGATTCTAATTACAAGAATAAATAATCAATAACTTGTTCTTTAACATAATGTTACAAAGTATAAAATCTATGCAAAATAATTAAAAATTAATGAACATTGTGCATACCTGATGTTGATTGAGAATCTATGAAGTAAAACTCTAGGTAAGGTTTAGTCATTATAAACCCTAGCAAAGAAAAATGGGATCAAAATTATTCTATATATTCTATATCATGAATAGATTGTTACAGCATTGACTAAAGTGTGAGTGGGAACTTGTTGCAACCTTATTGGAACTATTATTTCATTATCGTAGGCCCAATTACAAGACTCACACCTCTGATATCTACAATTAATCTAGGTGTCAATTAAGGCCCAATTACATTATTACCATTTATTGGCCCATTATATAAATATTGTCTTAACATTTGATTATCTGATTGAACAAATAGTTTGAATTATGTAATCCAAAATATGAAATTCTAACAATACATATCTATTTATCTATGATATGGACCATTTATATATTTTATAATTTTAATAAATACTTCAACAATATTGTGAGATATGTGTTTATTATCAACCCACAGCTTAGCGTTTGCAAGACTATTTGTTCAAACAATTTGATTTTGAGCATAATTTCCTGATTATGCAATTAAGATAACACGTCTTCATAATATCAAATTGACTTCAAAGTAGCCTACCCAAATCAAATAATGTCAATTTCAATAAATATATAAATTTCAACAAGATGTTTAAAAACACATATGTTCAGAGTAGCTTTTTATATAAATTGCATATCATTAATTATAATTTAAAAAAAAGTGATATATCTTATTACAATAATATAATATTATATTTAAAAATATATTTAATAATATTTTATATTTAAAATATAATCATAATTCTAAAATATAAATTTAATAATAAAAATTAATTTTACATTTAAAAAATGTTAAAAAAATAAACATCTACTAACCTTTAATATAAATTGCAATAATATATATTACATTTTAAAACATACTTGATTTTAAGATGTGCAACTCAATAAAAATAAAAATAAAAAATATGGGGTATATCTCAATGACTTTCTCATAATAAAAATTGCTATAATATAATATTACTTTAAAGAATCTTCATTTTTTTATATGTAAAATCAAAGAAATAAAAAATTATATAGAAAATCCTTTTGACAAAACTATTAAAAAAGATATACAATTATTACTTCACAAGTTAAAAGAATTAGAAAAGAATAAAAAATTAAAAGAAAGTAACTTTGAAAAGTCAAAAATTGCCCAAAAATACACAATATAATACGGAAGATATTGTAATAAGATTGGTCTTCAACCAAAACCATCAAAAGCCAATAAGATTCTACCATGTAAAACTAGTCTAACACCTAAAGCAGCAAATTATAAGCCTAAAGTAAAAATTTTCAACAAACCAATAAATGAAAGTCATGCATAAGTAAAATCAAGCTGCCAAAACAATAACTTTGTATAAATGGCTTTTTGAAATAATGACACATATCTATTCCCTAAACTCATCAAAATTAATAAAGACCAAGAAACAATAACTCCTATTAGTATGGTCATAGAATTTGCAAATAAATATCCAGATGAAATCAAAGATAAAAAATAATTTCAAAGATTTTTAGGATGTTTGAATTATGTTTCAAGTTTTATTCCAAAATGCAGTCATATTACAAAATCACTCTTCAAAAGACTCAAAAATAATCCTCCTAATTGGAATAAAAAAATGACTGGTATAGCCAAAAGATTAAAGTCAATAGTTTATCAACTTCCTTGCTTAGGAATCTCAAATCCCCAAACACTTATGATAGTAGAAGCTGATGCCTCAAAAATAGGAAATAAAGTAATACTCAAACAGAGGATAGAAAAGTCAAGAGTTGAACAAGTAGTGAGACATTATTCAGGATGCTGGATCAAATCTCAACAAAAGTATACTACTTTCAAAAAAGAAGCTTTATCAATAGTATCATGCATTTCAAAATGATTTAATAAATAGAAAATTGTCTTCCAAATTTTCTTACAAGAGAATTTCTTTAAGGATCATAATGAGTTTTGAAGCATCATCATCATCATCATCATCTTCAAATCAAGGTCATTCTAAACCCATCCTTTTTAAGAATTATGTCTCCATTTTCATATTCAATATTTCTAAAAAATTTTCCTCAAGAACTTAAAAAAATATTTATTCAAAAGCTCAGCTGCTCAAGAAAAATAAAAATTTATATTTAATTTTCTTTCCTCAATAACTAAAAAATCTTTTCCCGGAATGACTATCTCTTGGGATGATGAATATGTCTGGAAGAAGAGATAATATCTTGTCCAAAAATTAACCCAAATTGTCAAAGAATTAATTTCCATCATTCTACTTGCCCTTGCAATCTTACTTTTAGTATACCTTATGTCAATATAGACCTTAAAATCTTAAAAAATATCTATATTCGTAATCAAGAACTTTTCTTGATTATGGTCATTTTAGCCAAATAATTTTTTCTAATTCTCAACAAGCCTATGATTTTGGAATAAAGATAAAATTTTGTGTTCAAAATGCCTTCTCAGATAAATTGATAAAAACCAAATATGTTTAATTATTTATTCAAAGTATTCCCCCTGAGTGGACCTCTTTAGGAAAACTCATTCCTTCTCAACATTTTATAAGGTTTATTTCTTTTCAACACCATAAACTAGACTTATTAGACAATGAAATCCCATGGTGCTATTCTAAGCCAATCAAATAGCAACTTTTATTAGCAAAAGCAAGAAAAATAGCATGGAATCAGTTCCAATACCCAGTACAATCTGGTTCAAGGCTTTTAGGATCTAATGCAAATTAACAAATTGTGACCTATGAATATCACCATCAAAGGATACCTCTTAATCATGAATCATCAGAATCCTCAGTCAACATCGTCAAAAGAGACTTGGAGAAATATCAACAATGGTATTTTGATGGTTTCTAGAATAATAGTGATCAAGATGAAGATATTTAGTCCAACATCTTTGCTCAAGATTCTTCCAGATCAAAATTATTGTAGCTTGTCAAAAAAACCCAATTCAAAATTTGCTTCAAGTCCGAAAAGCAGAGATCATCATCAAAGTAGTTGCCAACATTTCTGACAACTTTTCAAGATTTTCAAGATTCCCTGACAAATGTGAGACCAGCCTTACCAATGCTTTGGCAAAAAAGTCAAGCCTTATCAAGAACTGGATTCAAGAGTTCAGATAAGTCCAGATATCAAGTAGATTCAATAAAGTTTCAAGTCCAAAAAAAAAAATTGAAGAGTGTCTTAAAGCCCAAAGATTCTTCAATAAAGTTCAAGAAAATTTGAAGTTCGGAAGCTTTTCAATATTATAAATAGATATAATTTCAAGCTGTAAATCACGGCCAAATATCCCACTTCCAATGCATGTAATAATCATACGGCTCAATTTCAATGTCCAAAATTTTGTATCTAATATATTCTTTGTAACTTTTCCCTTCCCTTAATAATTCTCTCAAAAATCTTGTATCTGAGTTTCAAGCATCCATAAAATCTTGTAAGTTTTCTCAGTTTACTTCTGTTATTCAATTACTATTTACATCATGATTTTTACTGTGTTGTCACCATGCATGTTTACTTTCAATATATCTGCATTATTTTCAACTATTTTCAACATGTATGCTTTATTTTCAATATTTGAGATATTTAAAAATTTCCCTTTTTTAATTATTAAACATCATAATAAAGTTAATTTGATATTTTTTTGAATTGAAACTAAATTTTAAAATAGCACAAAAATACTATTTCTTTTTTTGAATTAAAGTAAATACTAATATTTCGTCATTGTTTTAAAATAAATATAAATTCATTATAATTAAATATAGTTAATATTTTATTTTATAAATGTATTTAAATTATTTAATTACCAACTAATTAAAATAAAATAATTGCAATAAGTTTATACTGGTCACATTATGAAAATATTATTTATTTTCTATTTATATTTAAAATAAATATAACTATTTTATTATAATTTTAAGATAAGCAAAAAAATTTATTTTTATTCGATAAATATTTTTGAATTATTTAATAATTAATTAAATTAAAATAATTATAATTTTTTAAATAAAATATGTATTTTATTATAATTTTAAAATAATTAAAAATATATTTTTATTTTATAAATGTATTTAAATTATTTAATAATTAAATAATTAAATTAAAATAAATATAAATTATTTTTTTATCAATTAAGTAATACAAATGAAATGTATTGATTAACTGAAGTTAAAAATGGAATTTGATAAAAAAAATTAACACGATATAATTTTAAATACCTCACATAATTGGATACAAGAATAGGACTTTCCTTAAATTTAAATAAATTTTATGGCAAATTAAACATATTTAAAAATTAAAAACCTTTTATACCCGATTGTCAGGAACTTAAATTAAGTTATCTATTTAATAAATAATTTATCTAACATGCTATTATCATTTAAATATCTGAAATGAGATTGTTTAATACAATTAATAATATATTGAAATATATACTTGTTGACGGTAAAATCCAATCAACCAATAAGTTCAATAAACCCTAAAGCTACAAACTGGTAGTCTTGTAAAAGAGAGAGTGAGAGAGGAGTAACATAGGAATACTATGAATTTTTTAACGTAATTTGACTAAAGTCCAGCGACCCCTACGTCCACAGTTAGTTTTATTTCTCTGCATAATTTGACAGAGTTATAGGATATATAGATTGTATAAATCCTTTTTACTTTTACAAAGACTCTCCCTCCTTTTGTACAATGGTTTGAACCCCTATTTATAGTGGCTGAGATATACAATCTTAACGTTGTTAAAAAAAGAAAAGAATAATAAATTAATTGTAAGTTGACTCCTGCAAGTTGACATTTGTAAGTTGATCTATGCAAGTTGATCCTTCATCGGGTTTAATCACAGTGAGCTTCTGGATTGCTAGGGAGGTGTGCTTCGAGCTTCGGGCTGGGCCTCATGACCTAAGGTTGCTGTTTTGATCATTATTTGACTGGCGAGTCGAATTCACATTTGACAAACTTATGTCTTGCTCCAGCAACCTCAAGTATAGTTGCCAAGGCTTTTATCGGTTGAACTTGTTTATTAAACTTTTACCAGTTCATTTGTTTAGCATAAAAAATACCCACAACAATACCTTTGATATAACTTAACTTTTTAAGATTAATGAAATGTGTAATTTGTTTAATGGTGAATTGTATTGGTTTTCTTTTAAAAATATTTTACTAACTTGAATTAAGCAAATTACAGTTTCTCATAAAACATGAGTATGCTATACGTATCATTGAAGTTGTTATTATATTATACCTAATTTTCTAAATAAAATCCTTTTTTTATATAGCAGAATTTTTTTTTTACATTTAAACTTTTTATGTTTTAAAAGATTCTTTTAAGGATTTAAATTTGATCAATTTTCAGTATAAATCAGTTTTATACTATCATACATTAATATATTAACATATTATTAAAAAATTCTTTAAATTCTCTTATCATTAATAAAAATTCTTTATCATAATTACATTTTTAATGACATTTTATTTTCTTATTAATTGATAATATAAAAAATTTTACGTTGACAATACATTAAGTTTAAACTACATTTTTAATATATCATGGCATACTACTACCTCTCCTTCCAAATTGAACAGAAAATATTGTTGACAATATGTTAAGAGTGACTTTTTCATCGCCCAATATTTTTTTTTATAAATTATACCATTTCTAATTTATTAAAGTTGTAGATTTTTTTTGTCAATAAATTTAAACTTTCTTGAAAGTAATTTGTATACAAAATTTTGTGATTTATTCATAAAAATTATAATTTTGTATGAAATTTATGCATAATAAATATATGAAAAAATTATAATTTCATCTATCAAATTTTTATCAGTTTATTTTTGAAATTTTCAATTTTTTAAAAACATATTCTAATTTTATTTTATCTATTCCATGAGAAAAATTATAAAACGAGAATAGGGATCAATTGATACCAACTCTTAAGTCATTGCATAATGTCTTTTATAGAATACATTTCTTATAACTCTTACATTTTAAACATCAACCACGTAGGTCATGTATGGAAAATTTTGTATTAATATGATATAATTTAATACTCTATATATTATAAAATTAACGTAAAGTATACTTTTAAATTTAACTATTTGATTATATATTTATTATTTAATTCCTATACTATACATGAATAAAAATATTATGTAATTTTATTTTATATTAATTTAGTATATTATTATTTATCTTGTTTTATTTTGAAATAATAAAAATATTTTGAAATATCAATGTTATAAACACTTCTTGAAATAGATATCTTATAATTTTAAATTAAATAAAGTTTGGTTTGCTTGATATATTTTATTATAAAACATAAAAAAATTATTATAAAACATTTTCTCAATGGTAAAAAGAATATAAACAATTATACAAATTATAAACGATTCAAGATAATATATATGTAATATAATTATATGTGAACTTTGAATTCTATGCGTAAAGAATTCTTTAATTATTTGATTCTCTTACCAATTTTTTGAAATCAATAATAAATAAACACTTTATTTGCTAAAGAAATATAACCCATAAGCAATACTTTATGATGACATTTTGATTTCATCTTAAATACATTAATAATGTGTTTCAAATTTTAAAGTTTTTTTACTCAAAATTTAGTGGTTATTTGCCTTAAAATTTGAATTTTTTTATTCAAATTTCAAATCTGGTAAAGAGAAATACAAGAAAAAATATACAATAACATTTAGTAATAATAAAATCATAAAATTAGCATTTTTTAAACCAAATTAATTTTAGATAAATATCCAAAACCTAAGGAATAGTATAAAGAAAAATTATAGAATTGATTTAAAAAAATTGGAATAGACATTCAATACACAAAGGGTAGTATAAAATAACTCAGAAAATATACAAAAAATACATACATAAAAGAATTAAAAAATGTAGCAATAATAGAGTAAATAATCAAATACAACCAAGATAAACACCATAAATGGTATAATATTATTGAATTAATACATTTAATAAAACAATAGAGGCAACCAAATAACATGAATGCAAATAATTAGATAGCATAATAATTAATACTATTGAAGTTCTTCATTTTAACATCCTACATTACAATAATGATAGAGGTCTTTGGTTTTCCTTAAAAAAAGAAAAGATGATTTATTCTCTAAATTAACTTCATAATGTCAACTTAATGCTACTTTTTTGAAATAATAATTTTAAAAATGAAGTATCAAATGAGTATTATTCAAATTAATCATAATTTTAAAAATTAACCATAAATAAAAAAAATACTCACAATTTTAGACAAATTATTTAAATGGTAAGTTTACTCTTGATCCTTTAGTTCCACTTCAAGTCCCTAGCTATTACAATCATGTTTTCCACTTTCAAAATTATTCCTCAAATATGTAACATCTCCAATGATATTTGTAATATCCAGAATAAATAAAAAAAATTGAATAATTTGTAACATTATATTGATGCACATTAATAAAAACATTAAAATCATATTGGAGATAAATACATACTAACTAAAATTGTTCCATCTTTAGTAGCTTGAATTTCATTAAAACACAGAAATGAGAAGCCGTATTTAGAATTACCAGAATCCTTCCCTTTGTTGTTATTATGTAATTATTTTAGAAGTTGACCTTAAATATGTGGCATGGGGTCTTATATAAATTGCATATCTTTTCTGTATCACTCAAATTTTATCAAATGTTCTCAAAGGGACATACATTGCAAATCAACTATTATAATAAAAAATAATATGACAATTTAAAATGAAAGTCTTCCTAAATCAAGCAATGTTAGCAAAGATTTAAACTACGATAAAATAATATTATTAAATAAAAAATATTAAGATCTCTATAATTTTATGCTTAAAAACATATAATATGATCAAATCATAATTGCAATAATATAATATTACCTTTAAAAATATATTGGATTATATTCACTTTTTATATAAATTGTAAATTAATTAATATAATAAAAATGATGTGTATTTTAAGTTAAAAAATATATTGCATCATATTTTATATTTAAAAGATAATTATAATTTTAAAATAAGAAATTTGATAATAAAATTTTATTATTTATTTAAAATATTGAAAAAAAATCAATTGTATATCAAATTTGTATATAAATTATAACAACAACCTTAATTAAAATTATAGTTTTCTCGAATTAAAAAAATGTTAATTTTTGTAAAATATAAATTATAACAATATAATATTATGAAATAGAAAATTGTTAAAAATTTTGTAATATTATGTTTAAGAAATTCATGATTAAATCAATGATTATAAATTGTAATAATATAATATTATATTTAAAAATATATTAGATTATATTAACCTTTTATGTAGATTGCAAATCTTTTTGTATCATTCCGATTTCATAGGAGAGACATAAATTACAAATCAAGGATTACAACAAAAAATCATATGACATGTATCTCGTTGTAAGTTTGCAACAATATAATATTTTGTTGCATTATGTAATCTCCCTAATAAATTATTTTTATTTAGAATTGGATATCTAATCTATTAAAGAACTTTATTGAAATGTTTATAATTTATTACTGATCTTGGAGCTTTTCTTTTTATTTCAGCTTGATTTTGAACATAAAAGACTGAATAATTCTAAGGAGATTTACTAAGTCTTATTAATTTTTTATCTAATAAATCTTGAATTTCTCTTTTACAACAATTTAATAATTCTTCTTTCATTTAAATTGGTTTTGCTTTTGTAGGAATATTTCTTTCATCAAAATCTTTTTCATATGGTAAAGAAATAATGTGCTGCTTTCTATCCCAAAAGGCATTTGGAATTTTTGCACATACTTCTTTTTCAAAAGGAATTTTTAATTCTTTAATTTTTTGTTGAATCCGAGGATTTTTTAATCTTTGTTCTATTTTCATATGGTAAACTTCATTTTGAAGATCGTAAATAAATTTTTCTTTTCTTTTGAGCATTTTTATTGAATGTATTTCTTTTTTTGAATAATATTGACATATTTAGTTGTGGGAGGTAATGTAAATTTAAAACATATATTATTAAATTTTAAGGGGTAAATTCATTCTAAAGTTATTTTTAAAAGGATAAATTTGAGTTAAAAATGGAACTCCTAAAATTATTGATTCATTTATATTTTTGGCTAAAACAAATGTATTTTTGAAACAAATTCCTTGATTACAAATATGAGTATTTTCTAATTTATAAATAATTAACATATTAAAACCTCTAGTATTTCTTAATGATTCTTTTATTTTCTTATAATATTTTATCGATATTAATCCTTTTTATATACAATTTAAATATGCTCTAGAGTATATTAAAATATGAAATGTTTGATGAAATTCATTATTGATTACTAAATTAATTTTACATATCTATTTATGAAATTAAATTCTTTGGAGAGCATTTGCATATGAATCTTCTTCTTTGTTCCAGAATATTTTTATTATAATTTATCCCTTGAAGTTTTACTAATCTTTTATTTATTTTTTATTCTATACTTTTTCTTGGATTTAAGTCTAATGTTGATGTTGAATCCATTGAAGTTCTAAGTGAATATCTTGAAGAAGATGATCCTTTTGGAAAAGTATTGGGTCTTGATAAACTTGAAATTCTTTTGAATCTTAATGTTACATTTCCACAATAACTTTTTATTATTTGGTTAATTGTTGTACTATCTTTTAATTTTTGAGACATTATTTCTGGTAAATCTCATCCTTTTATAAATGAAATTTGATCATACTTTAGAGGTTTTAGAGTTAATATTGAAGAATTTCTTGTATTGGCTTCTATTAATAAAGTTTCATTTTTTTGGAGAAATTTTTAAAGCTTTATTGTTGACATTAGTTTTCATAACTTTATAATAAATCCTATAAATTATATTTACGTGTCTAGTACCTTCTATCCGAGTTCCTTCTTTTGTTTTAATAAGTAAACTTAAAAAAATTTCTATATTTGGATTATTTAAAGTTACTGTATAATCTAGAAAAGAATTGAAATATACAGGATCATTATGGAGATTTGATTATAAAGAAGCTAATATTAAATTTTTGAAGGTTATTGCTCTTGTATCTCTTAAAACTATAAATATTGGAGTATTTATTCTTAACCTATAGAGTGGTTTTGCTACTACTTGAATTAATCCTTTTTGTAAATAATTTTAGTGTTTTTTATATTATTCTACTAACTGTTTTGATAGTAAAGGTATTGTATCATAAGTTTTATGAATACTTAAATTTTGTTCACAAGTTTTTATTATAAAATCTTGAAGTACATCAAAAGTTCCTATTTTATAAATTTATTGAGTGAGTACTCTAGGTATATTCCAATTACGTAATTTTTACCCTATATTTGAAATAATTATTTCTTAACTATTAATTATATCGCTAGACTCTTGACCAGATAGAATTAGTTCCTTATTCTTAGAGGATAGCTTTCTAATTAAGTGTGCCATTATTACTTTGAATTATCTCTAATTACTATGATTTTGATTTTTTACTCAAGGTTTTTCGAGATCTAGCTGTATGGGATCACACCTATCTATGGGACCACCCAACAACATAGGACCACCTAAACACACCCTCTGGGCTTCACAACGGCTGACCAACGTGGCTCTTAAGGCTCACCAATGTAGCATATCAATGCCGACCAACGCACAATTGGTATGTAAGAAACACTTAAGTTTTGAATTCTACCACTGTAATTTTTTATAATTTATAGTAACTCTGATAAACACCTAATCAGGCACCTATCTCTTCCCTCACAAGGCTCTGATTCCAAGTGGGGTGGAGTTACTCAGGAAGCTTTAGATCGATCTCTTAATTATGGAAAATAATGCATACATGTTGAAAATAATGGAAAATAATGCATGTATATTGAAAATAATTAAGCATAGTGATGAGACAGTAATGAAAAACATGATATAAATTTAAAATAATAATAGCAAAATGATTTTAGAAACTTATAAAATTTTATTGATACTTGAATTTTGATACAAGATTTTGCAAAGAAAATTGCAAATTTTGAGAGAGAGAAAAAGGAAAGGTTACAGAAGGCATGGCTTTTACAAGCTTTAGATATTACAAATGTTTAGAATGTGGAAATTGGTTATGCCTTACATCTTGAGACTACATTTATTTATAATGTCTTGAAAGCCTTCAGACTTCAATGACTCTTTTATTTTGATTCTGGACTTGAAAATTTATTGATTTTGCTTGAAATCTAGACTTGTCCGCAAACTGGAATTTCATTCTTGATAAGACTAGGGCCTCCTTAATAGGGAATATTTGAAAATCTTGAAAAGTTATCAGAAAAGTTAACAGCTATTTTAGTAATGAACTCTGCTTTCGGACTTGAAACAAATATTGAATTAAACTTTGGATAAGTTTCACTTCCTCGGATCTTGGCAATTTTGAAAAGTTGTCTAATGTTTTATTTATTATCTTTAAAGCAACTATTGATCTTGAATAAGTCAAACTGGCTAGGATTTATTCCATAATAATCATCTTTATTTTCTAGAGGTTGAAATGTTGATTGAACTTTATTATTATGAGAGTTTCATTCTTCTTCATCACTATCTATTTGATATAGTGTTTCTAATAGCTTCTTTTTGAATTCTTGTTTTGAATAGGTTTTTGCTATTTGAGCTGAGAATTTGCTTTTTGAAGTTAAAAAATTACTAAAATTGGGTGATATAGCTCCCATTTGAAGATTAATTGTGAAGTATTGTAAGACTACTGAAGAATTAGTAAATTCAACTTTGAACTTGTTCCACCATTTGATTTTGAATTCTCTAACTAAACTTACGACACATGTATCTAAATATTTTTTGATATAAGTATAGTCCCAATAAATGATCCATATGATTTTAAAGTTTACACAAAAGAGTAATAATTTATCAATATTTTAATTATTTTTTGAAGAAAACAAATCGAAACTTTCTTAAATTGTTACATCAAAGATTTAAGGAACCGTTCCACAGATGTTAAACCACTCAAAAAACCATGCTAGAAGAGTTTTTGAACATGCAAAGGTGAATTGAATAAACCAAGAATGTCAATAACAAGTAAAATAGAGAATATTGAACCAAACTTGTTTATAATCTTTATAATTGAAAGTCTCAGGTTGAAACTAAACTTGAAATTTTTTGTGGGTAAATGGAGAGGATGATCTCTAGTCCTGATAAGAGAGGACTTGATTTATTTTGATAGTTGAAAATGCTATTTTGTTTAGGTCCAAAGGATCTACTTTATGTTCTAATTATATCGATTGAGTTTGCAATATAATTAACTTATAAAATTCTCTTGTTTTTTGAAAATCATCTGGAATATAATTCCATTTTTGAGATAAAATTCTTTGAGCCATTTCTCTTGGAGATGAGGCCTTTTGAAAGTATTCTATAACTGGTATTGAAATCTTGATGTCCTTGATAACATATCCTAAATTTTGGGTATATACAATTTTTGAGAATGAAGAAGGAATAAAAGGGTTTGCCAGAGAGGTGGCAGCTTTTAGATAATTTCTTGGAAGAGTAGGTATTAATCAAAAGATAACAAATCTATTTTGAGTGGATAGTATTGTGGATCCTATTGAAGGTTTAATTATTAACATGTTTAAGGAAGTTGTTGAGGCTGGAGGTTTCATAGCATAATTTGCTATGGTTTTCTTTGGAGATGGAGAAGATTTCTTCATTTTAGAAAGTATGATAATGCAAGATGTTGTTTTGAAAATCTTATGTAATATGCACATATATATAGGAAAATCTTGAAAAGATATAATGATTTTTAGATAATTTTTTTTGAAAGGATATTAATAGTAGAAGAAGTTGTCAGAGAACATAGACATATTTCTCCACAATTTTGTAAACAATTATTTTTTTTGAAATTTCTTTTTCTTTTAAATTAAAATCTTCTTGATCTTGATAAATTTGTTCTTCCTTTTCTTGAGATTCTTTTGACTCAGATGACGAATTAAGTAAAAGTTCTTATAATTGTAGTTTAATTTATCACTAACCTCTAAGTTATTTATTTTCTATTTCATTTTACAATTCCTACTATAATGACCAATTTGAACACATTTATAGCATATTATTACTTCTCTATTTTTGAGATTTTTAATGAGTTTCCTAATTTCTTTAGGATTATCTGGACTTATATGACTAACTTTTTTTGAGGGTCTAGAATATATTCTATTGGCTTTAAGTTTTTTCTTTCTTTTTATTGAAGGAGCTTCTTGTATAGTTTCATAACCATACTATTCACAAAAAGTTTCTAATTCCTTTTTATGGATCTTATTTTCATTTTTAATTATGGCTTTTAATTTTAGATTTGTACATAGGGCTAATCCTTATTGATTTATGGTATTGATTAGTTGTCTATAAGTTAATTCTACCCAATAAATATTTTCATTAACTTCTTGTCTTAAATTATTTCTTACTTTTTCAGTAAATTGGTTTGGAAGTCCTGCTATGAACTTTTTTTTTTTCCAATAAGCCAAATTACAATATGATCTTGTAAAAATTCTTGATAAGAATGCATCTTTATATCATCTAAAGTTTGTTAAATTTTGAAATTTAAGATTTAACAGAGCTTCAGAGGCTCTATCTTGAATTTAAAATGGATTCATATAAATTGTTTAGTTATTACTTCTATTAAAGTCTTGACTATTATATTTAAAAACATACATAATAATATTTTATATTAAAATATAGCCATAATTCTAAAATAGAAAATTTAATAATAAAATTTTATGTCACATTTAGAAAACTATTAAAAAATAAGCATATACTAACTTTTAATATAAATTGCAACAATATATATTATATTTAAAAACATATAATTTATTATAACATGAGCTAATCAATCAAAATAATAAAAAAAATGGGTATATCTCAATAATTTTCTCATAATAAAAATTATAACAATATAATATTACTTTATATAATCTTAAATTTTTTATATGTAAAATAAAAAATTTATCATTGAATTTATATTTTAAATATAAAATATAATCAAATAATATTCTATTTAAAATTTAAAAAGACAATGTACTAAAATTAAATAATATTAATTTTGATAAATATATAAATTGTAAAATACAATATTTTTAAATAAAAGAATCTTAAATTTTTTATAATATTACATATGAAAATATAATATGATCAAATCCATGATTATAAACTATAATAATATAATATTATATTGAAAAACATATTTGACCATGTTTAAAAAGTGTTACAAAATCAAATATATATGGAATTTTTGTATAAATTGCAACGAAATAGTACTATATTTAAAACATATATGATTATAAAAGCAGCAAATCAATTATTAATATAAAAAAGTATGAAGTATTGATTTGCTTGAAATATAAATTGTAATATTATAATATTATTTTAAAGAATTTTAAAATTTTTAAACCTAAATAAAATATTTTTACTAAATTTTTATTCTAAAATTATGATTATATTTTAAATATAAAATATGATTAAATATATTTTTAAATGTAATATTATATTGTTTCAATAAAACAAACACCATATTTTTATTTATAATTATTGATTTATAATTATATAAAAATTTAATATAATTAAATATATTTTTACATATAATATTATATTTTTGTAATTTATATCATTAATTTGCTCATATTATTTATTTCAAAACAAGAATTAAAAAAGAAGCTATTAGAAACACTATATCAAATAGATAGTGATGAAGAAGAATGAAACTCTCATAATAATAAAGTTCAATAAGCATTTCAACCTAAAAAAATGAAGATGATTGTTATGGTATAAATCTTAGCCAATTTGATTGATTCAAGATCAATAGTTGCTTTAAAGATAATAATTAAAACATCGACAACTTTTCAAAATTGTCAAGATCCAAGGAAGTGAAGCTTATCCAAAGTTCAATTCAATACTTGTTTCACATCCAAAAGCAGAATTCATTACTAAAGCAGCTGTTAACTTTTCTGACAACTTTTCAAGATTTTCAGGATCCCCTATCAAAGTGAACCCAACTTTATCAATAATTAAGTTCAAGTTTGCGGACAAGTCTGGATTTCAAGTTGATTTAATAAATTTTCAAGTCTAGAATCAAAATGAAAGAGTTTTTGAAGTCCGAAGACTTTTAAGACATTATAAATAGATGTAGTTTCAAGAATTAAGGCATGGTCCATTTTCATCTTCTAAACCTTTGTAATATCTAATATTTGTAATAGTCATGCCTTTTGTAACCTTACCTCTCTCTCTTTCTCTTTCTCTCTCTCTCAAAACTCGTAATTTTCTTTTCAATTATCAAAAAAGATGCATACTAAAAGATTGTAACTTATGAATATTATCTTCCTCAAATAGCTTCCAAATATGAGTTATAAAAATCCTCTACAATACTAGTTTGCAATGAACAAGAAGAATATGAAAAATGATATCAAGAGACTTTTCAGTGATCAATAACTATCGAAGTTCCTATCAAGGCCCAATTCACTACAGCTCATCCAAAATTCAATTCAATATTTGTTTCAAGACTGAAAGTAGAGTTCATTATTAAAGCAACTGTCAATTTTTTTGACAACTTTTCAAGATTTTCAAGATTCCCTATCAAGGTGGCCTTGATCTTATCAAGAATAAAATTTAAGTTTGCGGACAAGTTTGGATTTCAAGCAGATTCAATAAATTTTCAATTTCAGAAGCAAATTTAAAAAATTTTGAAATCCGAAAACTTTCAAGACATTATACATAGATGTAGTTTCAAGAATGAAAACACAACCTAATTTCATCTTCCAAACTTTTGTAATGTCCAATATTTGTAATAGCCATGCCTTCTATAACCTTTCCCCTCTCTCTCTCTCTTTCAAAAATTGTAATTTTTTCAATTATTAAAATCTTGTACCAGAAATCAAGCATCAATAATATTTTGTAAGTTTCTCAATCCATAATGCATATATATTAAGGACTCGTTTGGTGGTCAAGATTGGATAAGGACGAATATGATAAAAAGGTTGGATAAGAATAGGATATGATATGAACCTGATAAGCTCATATGCTATCCAATGTTTGATGTGCACTAAATAACCTATAAGATAGGATTATGCTATGCTATTCTGTGTTTGATGTGGATCAGATAATAGTAGAACATAATATAAATTATATGAAAATGATAAAATTACCCTTATAACAAAATTACATATATAATTTTTTTAAAATCAATTTAAATATATTTTTTTAACTATTTCATACATTAGTATAAATTCTAAATTATAAAAAATATATAATTAACAAAATAATATCCATAAATT
>JANHAO010009049.1:0-18816 GCA_026873985.1 Saraca asoca | reverse complement strand
GCGCCGACAGAGTCGACTCTCGGCGGTGGTGGGGTAGAGAATGGTGGTGTTGGGTGGGTGGGGGGTGGGGGGGGGGGGGGGGGGGGGGGGGGGGGGGAATTGGTTGAAGATAACTTAGGAGTGCTTGAATATACAGAAGAAAGTTGGGTGGGCATTTAGGACCTCTTGCTACTTGCTAGCGTGGTCCAATCAAGAAGGAAGTTTTGGTTTCAACAATTATCATTTATGTTAATTATCCAGGTAGAATGCATATTTGTTTATTCCATAAAAATATAAAACAAAAATTAATAAAGGGTAAGTTTCAAGTTTTATGAAGTCTAAATGATCTATTTACACAGTTTGATACCAGAGAGAGTTACTGTGGTTACTGAGCCAAGAAGGCCGGTAAAAGTCTCGTACACATTCCCGTGATGTGTATGAAGAAACGCTAAACACCAAGCCTACAGAAACATTCACGGAGATGACTATTCCACCATACACAGCCAAAGCCAACTGTTAAATATACTATCTTCCAAGACCAAATAGTACCTTCCCTAGTTTCCTTCGCAATATTCATTAAAAAATGGATAAATTGGCAACAAATTCGATATAAAATTTTAATTTTTTTATTTTAATATATTTTTCTAAGTTTTTAAGTTACACATGTTGAACACATTCAAGCTGATATAAAATTTAGAATGTTTTTCGTGGCTAAATTAGTTTGAGTTACAATCTCTGATATCACACAAAAAGACAATGAAAAATGAAATTATTGTGTGTTTAGTATGAACTAATGAACTGTGATTATCAATTGAAAAAACGGGTTTACAAGTAATTGTATTTTGGCTAGACTTGGACAGCTGCAAAATATTTCCGTTAGAAGAAAAAAGGCAGAAAAATTCATCAAGATTGAGTAGAAACTGGAACAAATGTGAAGATAGAAAAACAAAAATGAAAAGAGATATCATGTTGAGCAGTTTGGATCATCACATGAAGTTACTAGAAAATTCATTGAGAAAATGTTTTTTTTTTTTCAAGAAAGAGAAAACATACGTGGAGATACTATTCAATCCGAAGAAGCCAAAGAATTGGAATTGTAAGAATCAAGGAAAGGGATATTTGAGCTTCCGTGACAAAAGCAAAATTTTTGGTCGAGAAGCTAAAGTAGTTTGGCTGGAGAGCTCGACATTCGTCCGTTTTCAGTTTCAAACAATGATTCTTTGCTTCCTCTACCGTTCTCTTTTTCTCCTTTTTTCCCTGCTGGGGTCTCTTCTATTGGCTTTTATTGTTGTGTTCATGAATCTTTGTTCGCAAGTTGTTTCTTGTCCTGTTGTAGATTGGACATGCTTGTGGGATATAAGCATGTTATCACTCGTTTTTATTCCGCACTACAGCTGGATGATCAAGAAATTCAGCAGGACAATAAACACATGTTTAAACAATAACATTACAACATTCATTTTCATATAATTATTAAGTATTAGTGAAATAAATATTGCTTTAAATTGATATAATCCCTATTTTATCTGGATGTATAATTTTTCATTTAAGATTGACGCAATTGTTATATGTCATATGAGTCAAGTATTTATAAATGCAAATCATAAATAAATAAATTAATAGAATTATGATTTACAAGAATTTAAATATGTGAAATTTAGATAAAAAAAGTTACACAAACAATCAAAATATTAATAATATAAATCATAAGACTCTTTTTGATATCACAAATTATATATAGATAAATAGAATTCAATTTATACTACAGGTTAATAAAATGTTAATTTTTATGAAAAACTATAAATATTTTTATACTATTGTAATATTGTAAGTCTTCAAATAAATTGATAGTGTTCAAATGAAACAAGCAATAGTACTCTTAAATTTGTTTCTAATATGGAAATGATACCGAGTTGACGTGCTTTTTCCTTTCATAATCAAATGGGCATGGATTCCTGATACTGGCTTCCGAGTAATCAAGGAACCCTTCCCTTACGTTAATGACAACAAGAATCTTGAATTACACAAGCTGTCACGGCTAAACTTGTCTCATAATCACAGTCAAGCACGGCCTAGTCAGTTACCGTTGCTTACTAAATAAATAGCAATACAAGAGCACTCAGACACTAGCAGTATCAGACAAATTAAGCTTCTTGCTAATTCACATTTTGTATAGGTTTTACTTGCCAAACAAATCCGTAATTATAACAAGTGGGGGCAGCAAATGCTAAACAAAGAATAGCTGCGCAGAGAGTGAGACGGCCCACGTGCAGGATAAATGTGCTGGATACAAGAAGGGGCAACGGAAGCAGTGTGTCAAAACCGAGAAAACGGTGCGTAGTTTAGTGATATTGGGCTTTTTGTTGTCAATTTTCCGTTCAGCCAATTTTTTGTTGCAGCGATGCGTTTATCATTTCATTATTTTTTCCGCCTGAAAGCTACAGATCTACCCCGTTCTGTGTGTGCAACAGCAAACTTCTTGTGCTGGCTCTTTGCTTTTATATAAGGAATCATGATTCCTCCTCAATTTGCATTCAGACAATGTTGGATGGAGTCATTCTTTCGTGGCGGGGTTAGGAATAACAAGTGGAAAAATATACAATAAAAAAATGAAATAGGTTATTTAATTAGCACTCCATTTTTCTCTCTGTCTTTGAAATTCTCTCGCTCTGCTTGTGAGAAGCAGAGAGATTGCGCGCTTGTTGTTCCCATCCAGCGCTAGCGCCACCGCGTTAATGGCGTATCCGCGGCGGCGCAACCACTATTACCAACGATGCCGGTTAGTGTTTCCGGTTATTTCTGCCATAGCCGCTACTCTACTCTTTCTCTTTGCTCTACTTTCGTTTCTAGCTCCTTCTCCAATCGAAACCGATCATCTTGGTCACCGACGCGGCTTTTCGGTACAATTTCTTCTATCTCTATCTCCATCTGTTTTCGGTAAACATAATTGATGACAAAGATTGTTGCCCATTCCTGATCTGTTTCGACTGCAATTCTTCTGTAGATTGAGGTTGAAGAGGATGATGCGATTGGAGTACCTGTGTTCCGTATTCCGGTTAGGGTTCCTTTATGTTGTTTTCCTTGATGGTTTAATGTATGTGATTGTTACTAAGGTTTGTTCTTGGATCTCATATTCATTTCTGTGCTTTCATTCTAATTTAAGAACCGGACCCGTGGAGGAAAGTTAGATCGCGATCTCTGGCGTTCTAGGAATTCTGAGTTCTTCCACGGCTGCAGCAATGCAAGCAACAAGTTTCCAAGTGCGTGTCTTATTGCAATATGTCTGATCAGTTCTGAGTACTCTACTTTTGTAATGCAAAACTTCATATTTTGAATCTGGAGAACTTCTCTCTTATCAACTGAGTGCCTAAATGTTACTTAGATTTGATTGCATGTGTATATATTCATGATAGAAAACTATGCTCTTCACATGGCAGAAGCCGAATTGATTACGCATTCTAATCGATATTTGATGATTGCAACAAGTGGAGGCCTGAATCAACAGAGAACGGGGGTAATTTTCTGGACCCTTCATTACTAAAGTCATGCAACTTTTAATATTTACTTCTTTTTTTATAGAATATTTGATAAGTATGGTTTTAACATTTTGATATCTATGCTCAAAACACGAGATACATTCAATAGTAAAGAAAAATTAAAAAGGAATAAAACTCACAAGCGTTGAAACAGATTCTGTGATTGAATTAACTGTTTAAATGAAATAGACCATTCTTCTTGTAGTATGGTAAGCAGGAGCTGAAGCATTAAGGTTGAAACTACACAGGAACAATCAATGACATCATTTTTGTCTGTATTGAATTCAGGATGCAAAATTGCTCTTCAATGCCTTGAGTAATTTGAAATCTTTGACTTCTTAAAATCCTTCTTTTTATATGCAAGACATGGAGCAACTGAAATAATGAATGTCATTTTTGTAGGGGCTTTGAGGCAACTGTGCAGTATATTTTCTTCTAGATGATAGCTTGTGAATATGAATTTGTCTGTTCCTTCATCTTTCTTTCTTATGATGTTATCATCTACTTGAGAATGCCACTGACTGCATTTTTTTAAAATAATATAATCCTAATTTTTGTAGGCCGTACCTGTTTGTCTTTCTTTTTCCCCATTAATGCAGAGTAGCATCGGTGGAGCAGCTTGATTAATCCTTCATCTTTCTTTTTTATGATGTTATCATCTACTTGAGAATGCCACTGGCTGCATTTTTTTAAAATAATATAATCCTAATTTTTGTAGGCAGTACCTGTTTGTCTTTCTTTTTCCCCATTAATGCAGAGTAGCATCGGTGGAGCAGCTTGATTAATTTGGCCTTGCTAAATCTAGTCTAACTGTTTGTTTTCTGATTTTTTATTGGAAACAAGATAACTTTTTACATTATAGAGCACTGTTCTTAGTGCTTCTTGGTTACAATTTCTCCAAATACTCTGCTGTAAATGTGAATTTTTCTTTATATTAACTGGCAGATTACAGATGCTGTTGTTGCTGCACGAATTTTGAATGCTACTCTTGTTGTTCCGAAGTTGGATCAAAAATCTTTCTGGAAAGATTCTAGGTCAGTTGTGTAGGGAAAAGATATTCTCTGAACTTCATGTGCAATTGTGCTTTTACAATGTGAAGCTATTCAAGTTTCAAATTGTGGTACCATTCTCAATGATAAATATTAGATTGTGACATGATGTCATACTTTGTCTTCTGCAGTAACTTCTCTGAGATCTTTGATGTTGATTGGTTTATCTCCTATCTATCAGAAGATGTCAAAATTATCAAGCAGCTTCCAGGAAAAGGAAGGAAAATGTTAAGTCCATATACCATGCGTGTTCCAAGGAAGTGCAATGAAAGATGTTATATAAATCGCATATTACCTGTGCTCTCAAAAAAGCGTGTAAGTATTCAACTACCTAATACTTATCTTCGTTTCTCAATTTTATTGTTATTAGTTGCTTCAAAGATGCCAAATCTACATATGCAACTCATCATCTGTTTGTATCTCTTGACCACTTGTGAGTTAATGAACCTTTGTGTTTGAAGGTGCTAATGTTTTATAGAGATCAATTAAAAAGAAATCACACTTAAACATGTATTCGTTACTTTTATTCTGATGAACTTTTCTGAACGTGTTTATATATGACTGAAGTTGGGATATTTGTTTATTTAGATTGAAAAGATATTGAATTTGCTTCATTCTGTGGCAGGCTGTACAGCTCACCAGGTTTGACTACAGGCTTGCTAACAGGTTGAATACGGATTATCAGAAGTTAAGATGTAGAGTTAATTACCACGCTTTAAGATTTACTGACCAAATACTTGCTATGGGTGAAAAATTGGTTCATCGAATGAGGATGAGAAGCGAGCATTATATTGCACTGCACCTGAGGTAGTATGACCTTTTCCTTTTTTATTCTCTTTATCATCTTGTTATCAATCTTGTAGACATACACATGTCACTTCTATCAATTAGGCTCATCAAGATGATCACCATCAAAACTTGATACAATATAGTGTCACTCAAATGTACTGGTGCACATTCTTTGTGAACAAAACTTGATATACACAAGTATGCAGGTCCATATTCTTGGTATATATTTCTTGTGCAGAGATCTCTATAGGCATTCGTATCAAAGCTGGTGTACTTCTTACTCTGCTGTAATACATGCATATCTTCATCCCTGCTACTATCCCCATTACTTGTGCTTGAAAAAAGTATTAACTGTATAATGTCAATTTTATTTAAGCTGCAATTGCCTAATAAATTGAAAATGTTTATTGCTTTGCTGAAGACGACAGTACTATTTTTTGTTTAGATAGTTTATTTAGCTGTTGATATCGTGATTCCAGCATTATAATCTGTCTGCATATGCACTGTGGCTGGATTATATAAAAGGGCGTTGGTTTTTGCACATATGCTCTGCTGATATCTTAGTTGGAAAGGCATGACTGCACTGGGTGAAGCTTATGTTATGTGGATGACAAACATTGGATTTCAAATTTAAGATGCTATGTGACGAATTTAAGATATCTTAGTTAGAAATACCACACTTCTCACACTGTTCTCCCCCTCCCCTATGTATTCCATTGCTCAGCATAACCTCCACTTCTTCTCCTGCTCTTCCACGTGTCCTCCTCATTCTTCTGGAACAAATCTATTTCTATTCTTCCACGTGTCCCCCTTTTTCTCTTGAAGTCAGCCTTCCTTCTGCCCCTCCACGTGTTCCCTCTTTTCTTCTGTAATATAATTTCCAGGGCCTTATATTTCAGCCCTCCTGTTCTCTCACTCGGCCCAACATATCTTGGGCCTTATCACTATGTTTGCAATTTTTTGGATGCTTTTGCTTAAATTTAACAAGCATTGGCCTTCACTGGATTTTTTTATTTCAGATTTGAACCTGATATGCTTGCATTTTCTGGATGTGATTATGGTGGAGGAGAGAAGGAGCGCAAGGAACTGGGTGCAATAAGGAGGAGGTGGAAGACACTGCATGTGAGTTTCAGATGTCTTAAATTCCTTTTTTGGTTCTAAACCATGATCAATTTGGAGATAAAAATGAAATCTGAATTTCATATCATATTTCATTTCAAATGGTATTTTTCAGTGCTTGCAGCCTCAGAATGTTCATTTCTGTTATAACTAAATGGAACGTGAAAACCTAACAGGATGTTTTTATAGAATAAAATTCTAATTTGTTCTGAACATCTGCACAGCATTTCATTCTTTGGTAGTAAGATTTTTTATAAGGTTAAGAAAGTTGAGATTATGTTGAGGATTGATTTTGCCCAGCAATGTTCCATATGTAGAGCTGAGTTGAAATATTGAAGGAATAGTTTTACTTTCTTATTCTTCAACCAAGAAAAATAAAAGTGTTCAAAAAGTGAATGATGCAAACAACATCTTTTTTGACATGCAGAAAAGCAATCCTGACAAGGCAAGGAGACAGGGAAGATGCCCTTTAACCCCAGAAGAAGTTGGTCTGATGCTAAGAGCAATGGGATATGGTAGTGATGTTCATATTTATGTTGCATCTGGAGAAGTATATGGAGGGGAACACACATTGGCACCTCTCAAAGAATTATTTCCTAACTTCCATTCAAAAGAAACCATTGCTAGCAAGGAAGAGTTGGAACCATATTCTTCATTTTCTTCTCGGATGGCTGCACTGGACTTCATTGTTTGTGATGAAAGTGATGTATTTGTGACCAACAACAATGGTAACATGGCTAAAATATTAGCTGGAAGAAGGTATGGTCTTTCATTTGCTTCTCCTTGTTCTCTCTCTCCCTCCCCTCTCATTTCCTTTTTTCTTTTTGAAAAAAAGGAACTTACTGTTATATACCAGCTGACTAACTATGTGAGTACTTCCCTGTAGGAGATACTTTGGGCACAAACCTACGATTCGTCCAAATGCTAAAAAGCTCTACCGGTTGTTCTTGAACAGAAGTAATATGACATGGGAAGCTTTTGCTTCTGGTGTTCGCACTTTTCAGAGAGGCTTCATGGGGATGCCAAAGGAGGTTAGGCCAGGTAGAGGTGGGTTTCATGAGAATCCATCAACCTGCATATGTGAAGATTCTGATGCCAAAGTGGAGCAAAATTTTGTGCCTAGAAAATTTGGAAAGGATAATGCGACAAATAAAAATGTAGTAAATGATGAAGTCAATGATAATGATGAGCCTGAATGGCCTGACATGGATGATGAGGAGGATCAGGATGATCTTAGAGACAATGGTATGTTCAATGGAACAAGTTCCGATTATGAAGCTCTGAACTCTGAAGACCCTGAGTTGGATATTATTTCAGATTAATGAAGCTGCCTTGGCTCAATGCTGCTGTATCCGTTGTCTCTTTCATTATGGTTCCTTGATCTGCTAAACTTCCCCTCTCAACTGGCTGTGGCTTGAACCAAAACCTTTTTAACACAGAAGTATTGTGTTGTGTACAAAATCCGAACACACAAGAAAGAGAAAAAGGAAAAATTCATCCATTTTGACACCGCCCAAAGCATGAGTAACTCCAGTGGGACATTTTGTCTATAACTGTAATTTCTATGGATTTTGTGGTCTCAGGTTGAAACTGAAGGGGCATTAAGACTTATGATTGAATATATAAAAAGAGACAAGATCTGAAAGTGAGAACTGGGAGTGGCATCTGTGACCTCTTATGATATTGAGAATTTGCTTGTCTTTATTGAAGCAGGAACATCATTATAGCTGACAGAGTTTTAGGCTGTGCATACCTTTCGTGTATATGTTCTCTCTCTTTTTCAAGGTTATTTTACTCATTAGGTTGATGTAGTTAGTTGGTTTTTGCTTTAAGATGCCATAGAAGGCAAGTTTTGTACCGAAAGATGAGGGCATGGCAATAGTGATACATATAACCTGTAAGCTAATTTGAAAGACCAATAATTCTTTTTACAGCCAACTGTGCAAATGCTTAGACCCCTTCTATATGTGTTTTTTCTTATTATTATTTTTTGAGGTTCTTTCTGATTAGCTTCAATATCAGAGAACGCTGGATGCTTGTGAGATCCTTTGGAGCACAAGCATTAGTTTTCAGGTCATAAGATTTTAATTCTGAACTTTTATTGCTATATGTATAGTTGGATGCATCTATGGGAATCACTGTAGTGTTCCATGTTTGTCAAATGGCACTTTCACTATGCTGCTATACGTTCACACGGGATGCCTAACCGCTGCTGGATAGATTTGACATTTTTATGCAATGTATACTCGGCATGAAATCTATTCATCGGAAATATTTTAGGCTGACCCAACATAGTTTATACAGTTTTGAGTTTAAAGCACTAATAATGGAAAGAATGAATAAATAGATCGATCCACGACAATCTTACAAATGGAGTTTCACTGGTTATAATGGGAATTACTCTAAAGTTCTGAACAAAATAAATACGTAGCGCAGAAAATAAGTTCATTGTGAAGGTGGAAATTCTTCCGCTGAGTCACCAGTTGGAGGTGGTGGAACATCAGCTGGTGGGGATGATCCGAAGTCCAAATTTGGGAAGACACCAGGTGGCCTCTCTCGAATCTTGATGGAAAGTAACTGGCTTGAATCACCGACCACATCCGCCCATCCATAATGAGGTTCAGCCCTTTATTCAGAGACATTGTTAGATTCAACTTGAAACAAGAGAGTATATCAATCAATCAATAATCATCAACATATCCTTTGCGTTATTGGTTTGGAAGTTCTTACTCATAATAAGTTTCCTCGTCCACAACAATGTCCCAGCTCTCACCAGTTGTGCTTTGTCCATATTTATGGACTTTCCTGATGGAGGCAAATGCCAATCAGCTAGTATTAAGGAAGAAGTGCATAAATACAAATTGATGCATAAAGCTACAAATTATTGAAATACACGTCGATGATCATAAGAATACACAGCTTAATGATAATTAACTGATACAATTGTTTTTCTGATTCCATACCCGTTTCCAAAATGTTCTTCTCCCCAAGTTCTTGACCAACCTAGTAAAAGGATAAAGTGAATTCTTAATTGCTTGACATTTAGATAACGCAGGAAACCCAAAATTGGTTATGTTATGACTTAAAAAAAAAAAAGGGGAACTACTGTCGCATATCTTAGTATGATAAAAGACAAAAAAGATTGAGAGACAGCCAGCAAAATAGGCTGCTACCCTTAGAACATGAACTGTTGCATATCTTAGTATGATAAAAGGAAAAAAAAAAATGATCGAGAGACAGCCAGCAAGATGGGCTGCTACCCTTAGAACATGAACTGACTGGAAAACAACACAGCAAGGTGAGGAGCAAAATTGAAAATGCCCATATGCATATGTGTGATTCAGCATCTTCAAAGAAAGTGCAATCCAGATGCCAACTCAATGGCTACGCATGCTAATATAAGAAGGCATTCACTCAAAAGATCCATTGGCAACCAAAATGCAACAAGATGAACAATAATCCGATCACAAACTTACAAACTTTGACATCTGTCAACACCTTACAGTTATCTGCTTATTGTCAACTTCAAATGGAATGAATAATAATAATAATAATAATAATTGATGCAGGGAAAAGCAAATATGAAATCATTGAAACGAGACTATACAGTACATAATTATTATTATGAGAATAACATACGTTCACTGGCTGGAGATACGTGCCATGTTTCCCCATGGCGAGAACCTATGCCTTCAAAGAACTTTTCCTCCCACTTGTCACCCCATTTGGTTCCATGTTCGGTTTCAGCCCATTTATCTGTCCTGAGGAGGTATGAACAAGATGGAGGATGCAAAGAAAAGAAAAAATAAGAATATATTCTTTCTTGCTGAAAAATTTGAGGACCCTCTACCAGTATTTAATCCCCTCCTCCCCCAAAAGCAAATCAATTGGGAAAGGAAAAAGAATGAGAATGCCAAAAATTTACTAAACTTAACAGTATTGGAGTTCTTAACAAATTGTCAGCTTACCGTGGGTAAGGTAATTGCAATTCACGCTCCAAAATAAATTAACAGTTTTTCATTAAATCAAATGTGTTCACACACACAAATATTAAATGAACAAATTGCTGTTAGAACCAAGGTATACTTATACTACTGCATATAAATCCAATATCCAAGTCCTATAATTATTTCCCCATTTGTTGCTCATATAAAAATAATCAACTTATTCTAAACACATGGTAAGAATGAAATTAAACTGCACAAAAGGACATTAATGCGAAGTTGTTGTGAAGGATTATTAGAAAAGAACCATTTGAGAACAGATCCTCTTCCATCATAGTGCTCTCCCCACTGTTCCCACCATGATTGTTCATTCAGTCTACCATACTTATATGCCCCTTTCTCAGTCCAGCCTTTGGCATCATATTTTTCCCACCTACCCAATTTGAACAGAATTAGTAATTCCAAATGTATCAGAGTCATAAATAGCACATGCAAGATAACTGGTATAGGATGAGTAATACTTTATCAATTTACCATTTCTCATACCATCCAGCATTTTCAGTGCCTGATTTTGCTTGCTTTTGTGCACTCCTTTCTATTCTTGCTATGTTACTGCAAAGTTAAACATGCAAGACTCTTTATTAAAAATTTGAAGTTTTATTTAAAACAAGCAGAGAACCCAAAAAAAAGTACTGACCTCCATTCATCTTGATGAAGATTTTCTTCCCATGTTTCCCACCATGAATCCCCTTCAGCATTTCTACCAGATTTCTTGACACCTGCAAGAAAATATAAAACTGATCAAATGCAGCCACTCTAGAGCATCAACTAGATTATCCAAGATGTTGACAAAGAATAATGCTACAGCCTATTAGAACCAAGTGACATTGTCATAAAATATTGGGTGCATCTTCAAAAACTGTAGATGGTGATGACAGTTTAAGCAAAGGTTCAATAAAATTCATTAGAAATTCCTATTCTTTACACATGACAGTGATGCATGTGTACACAAACACGCATAAGAAAGAAATTTAAGTAGCCTGCTGGCAGCAGTCTACTTGCCACAAGCAAGAAGAGTAACACGCAGTATGGCATGACAATTCTGATATCATACTGCTTAGCAAGAAGAAAGGATTGCACATATTCAGGATACTGCACATGAAGTATGTAGGCTTATTTAACACAGTGGAAAGTCAGTACTGGAGCTGGCTTGTTGAATAAACACATTTTCATATAGAGGAAATCATAGATCAAATGACAAAATCAATAGAACCCTAAAAATCACTGACAGTTTCTCGAAAGAATCAAATATCATTATAATTTCACGCTGTTCAAGCAAGACAAAGGAAGGCATATACCTAGCTCCTTATATCCAGTCCAGTCACTCTTCTCCCACCACTGCCAATTAGATCAATAAAGCCAATTAAATGAATACACCTGGGATGATACTGATCAGGTTATAAACAATGTCAATGCCACATGTCAAAAATGATGTAGAATCCAGCTTCTGGTTTCACTTTAAAAATAATAAACTAAATTCCTAGATATGATTGAGATACAGATTATGCTCAACATTTGCAACGTGTATTAAGTGCTTGCACACCAACATCCATTCTCTTTATATGTAGGCAATCATATCTTGCCTTTGACTTGCCATTTTGGCTAAGATATTGATTCAAGCTACTTTAAATTTCAAGCTGACGTTGACAGCCAGAAAAAATTAACACATGTTACTTTGGTCTTTTGTAGTCTAATATAATAATACCCTTGTAGGGAACCAAGATAATCAGCAGGTACTTAATATAATGATATATTGATATCCAATAATTAGTTGTGAAGAAGTTTATGGAAATAATAACACAGCTTTCATACAAAATTATTCAAACAAGAGCTGCTTCTGCATCTTTTAAAGTTTGTTTGGTATAGTGATGAGATAATGGATTATAAACATGATTGATTATACAGAATTCATTTTATTTTTGGTACCATCATTTCATACTTGATTATACATAATCTATTATTGTTTGAATGATGTATTAAAAAGTTATTTTTTAATATTAAATTACTAAGGACAATAAAGAAAGACAAAGAAACAGAAGTTTTTCTTGTTACCATCGGAATAAAGATAATGAAGACAAAAGAAAGAAAAATGAGCTTAATATGGGTATAAATCTTAATGTTTCTCTTTTTCTAACTCCGATTAAACTAAAAGGTACTCTAAGTAGCTTTTAGTTTGATTAGAATTATTGCCTATAATTGGTTATTGAAGGACTTTCAAAGTGCAACCAAACATCTAAAAAAAAGTGTAGAATCAATCATTGGACCTATATTTAATTATTGAGGGTTAAACTTTTACTTCCTAATAAACAATACTCTGATATATTCAATAGTTAAGCATAGAAAAAGTTGATAGAAATCATCACATAGCTTTCATACAAAGTACTAATTTAACAAAATCTGCCTATGCATCTTTACCCCCAATAAATAATACTTGTAATTAAACCTAAACATCATAATGGTTTTTTTACCGTTTCTGTCCATTCTGAGGAACTATCCTGGGATTGACCACCCATCCTTGTCCATCTACATCTGTATCCATTCTCACCCAGTTCCTCCCCACTTTCCCTATACCAGGTACTTCCATCTTCATTAGTGCCGGACTCATTTACATTTTCATTCAACAAGTTGATACCCCAGTCCTTCTCATTTGCGATACCAGTATCTGTGAAGGAACCAGTGAACACAAACAGGCATGATATTTCACATTCCAAGATTAGCCAATGGAGAACATCTTGAATGAGCCTTTTCATCAATCTTTAGGACATAATGGCTATAATACCGTCACAAATCAACAAAGATATCAATCATACAATACCTCTTTTTGGTGGTGTATCACGGGATTGTGGACCAGAATTCCTTGTGGTACACCGAGGATAGAATTTTTCTTGCTTGACAAATAATGATCTGTGGCATTACACAAAGCAACATAATGCTTGGGAGCAGAAGGAGAAATGAGAAAAGATAATGAAACTATGCTTTGTACTTCCTCCACTACTGAATCCAAGCATGTCGTTAAACGCAAATAGAGGATACCATTAGTTATTATTTAACTAGAAGACATTGAGGAGAATGTCAATAAACAGCATACTTCTGATTAACTTTTAATTATCTTATAAATTAAAGCACAGAAAGAAAATCTGATTGGAGCTGTATTTCTAGAACCTAATACAGCCTTTAGGTTATTATTACTAACGCAGAATTACAAAAAGCTATCAGCATTAGCTAAAATGATAGAAGAAACTTTCAAACGTCGAACATTTGAGTTGGTGATGAAAGTAAAACAATTAATCAAGCGTAGAGTAATGCGCATATACAAGCATAGTCTATCGTGCTCAGAAATGATCAAATTCACGCCAGATTAAAGAAAATACCTGCATTACTTGAGTTTGAATATACATCTACATAAAAGTTAGAGACGTACTGTGGAGAAGCGAAAGGCATTGCAGGCGAGGCTTGAACTCGAATTCGAGCTCTGTGATGTCCTTTTTTCTGATCGAATCGCCATTCTTCGCTCTTGTCGGCGCTGCTTCCAGGAGCCACTGAGTCTGAAGCACAGCAAAGTATTTGAGAAGCTTGAGAAGCTCGAAATCCATCGCCATCCAACCATAGCTTCCTCCGCTTCTTCACATTATTATACTGCAGCGGCGCCAGCGGGGGATGAATGCTGAATCTAGAGAGTTTGAACTCAGAGTGTGTCGAGAAGCATCTAGAACTCGCCGACATATCTTCCAAATGACATTGACAAATCTTAATCAAAAAGTTGAACCGAGTTTCTCGTAATTATAATTCCTCAGATAGTGCGGTGTTTTTATATTTTATTACAGTGTTATCGAAAAATTAAGAGATAGAGCAATGGGAAGAGGGGAGAGAAATTCGGACGAATCTTTGTTAGGAGACATTTAATTTGAGAATGGGGGAGACTGAGTTTGAACCTTTTAGAGAGATAAACGGCGGATACAGGGAAGGCCAGGGGGAGGATTGTGTGTGCTTCAGCAATGGCTGCCAATCCCAGTATTTAATCATATACACGTGAGCAGTGAGGTCCCACATGCATTCTGTATCCCTTGCTCCACTCTGGATTTGCCATGTGTCAAATGTTCCACCGCCTTATGCTTCCCTAGTTGGATTCCAATTCTTTCATGTGAAGAAATCCTAATTTTTTTTCTTTAAAAATTAAATAATTGAGATTATCTAATTATAAAATAAAATTTTCTAATTTTTTATGAACTTACAACCATTTTTGGAAAAAAAAAAAGATATACTTTATATATTTAAAATTTTGTTGAGATAATTTCCCCCTTAGATTTTAAGGAATTTACCAATTACACCTTTAAATCATTAACAATTTACAAATTATCTCTTAAATGTCAAAGTAAACTAAAAAATTTCTTGCATGTACATCTTTTAGATTTTATGTCTTCTCCTGTAAAGTATAAAGTAAGAAATGGATGATTATTACTTCTAAATATTTTTTTAAATTTGGATATAAAATTCATATTTTAATGATAAAATAAGACATTTAATTCAAGTTCTGTATTTTATAGATCATAAAATAAATTTTTTAATAAAATATATATAATATATTTATTGATTTATAATTAAAATTAGCAGACAATTAATATTTTTATAATTTATTAAATTTTAAAAAGATAATTGTAACTTTTTTAACATTTAAGAATGTGATTTATAAGCTTTTAAAAGTATTTTCCCCAGCATTTTTAACCATGTTCTGTCAGTCTTAATAACTTTTTTATTATTCAATTACAAAATAAAAATTCCTTTTTATCCCCTTATCGAATGTCAAGCATAAGCTACTTTTAATACTAAATAAAATTCCTTTTTATTCCCTTTTTTAAGTGTCAAGCATAAGCTACTTTTAATACTAAATAAAATTCCTTTTACATCTACCTCAGTATTTTTTCAATCTTATAAAAGTCTAGACATTTACACTCACTCAAATATTATTATACAACAATCATTTTTCACTTATCAAAAGAGAATAAGTGAGAGGAATTATCATGTTTCTTTATTTTTTTATATTCTAATTCAAATCATGGATATAACTTATGTATTAATTTGTTCTAACAATAAATTATTTATTTAATTTATCTATAATTAGTTTTTAATTTAATTTTAAATTTTATTGCTATTAAATTATTGAATTATTAATTTAATTTTTTAATTTTCTAAGTTATCAAATAATATTTTATTTTTTAATTTTTAATATTTGAATTATTTACTTATTTGGATGATGCAATTTTGGCATCTAACTTAATATTATTGAAACGATTTTTAGCTTAGAATTTTGTAGTATTATATTCAAATATTTAATATTAAAAATTAAAAATTTTGATATTTCAATGAATTTTATTTCAAAATTTGAATAATTTTAATAATATATTCTCTAAATTTTAAATTGTAAGAGACTTTGATAAATGTTATATATCTTATTTTTTTAGAGAAATTATTTATTTTTAAAAATTATTTAATAAAATTATCTTTACTCGATTTTTAGTATATGTCAACGATGAAATCCAGTCAATAGGTGTAAGTTAAGTGTCACCCCCAAACTGCAAGTTGAGAGTGTGAGCTAGTAGGAAAGAAAGAAGAAGAAGAAGAAAAACAACAAACACCGGAAGGTTTTATCATGGTTTGGTTAAAACCAATTGGCCCTTACGTTCACGTTGAGTTGTATTAGCTTTTTTATGAAGATTTTTCGTTTAGTTCAATGGAGATACAGTGCTATGTTGCTATTCTGGCAAAGTGTTTGCATGCAATTTTCCTTGCTTACTTTTACAAGGGCTCCCCCTCTATTTATAGGAGAAGGGAGGATTACAAGTGTAATTTGACAAGTAACAATATGATTATTTTTGTCGCATTGGGCAATAAATACCTAGCATTTGGTAATAAATATTAGGCGAATCATTGTCAAACTATTGGGGTTGATGTATTGATTTTGGAGGCTAAGCTGTCAATTAGGAATATCTGCCCTCAGCTGATGACTAGGCTTCCATACTGGTGCTCAACTTGTTATCTTAGTGACCTGAGTCTACATCGAACAACCTGCTCGTCATGGACTAATCTCATTGCTGGGTCTGTCTGGGATAACTCTACCAAAGGTTGGTTCAGGCACTGCTCTCCAATCAGCAAGTTAGTGCCTTCCTTAGCGAGCTGGACTCGTACATCAATCTCACTATGCGTCCTTAGTTCGTGGGTAACAAGCTGGTATCCTGCTAAGTGACCTTAATCGTCAAGTGATCTGGACCTCCTTTTTAGCTAGGCTCTGCTTCTAATTGAGTTTCGGCCAGTCCATTTCGGGTAACCCAGAAAACACTTATAACATCAATGCCCTAACTCTCAATTTGCTCTGCGGACTAGGAGTTATACTCTGCTGGGAAAAGTCCTTGCCTGCAGTCTACAGCATTGTCAAGTCTTTCACTTACGGTTCACTATTTAGTGAAAAGCTTTTTCCTATAATCAGCTGTGTTGTCATTTTGGGTCTCAGTCTCTCACTTCATCCGTACCAGCTTGTGCCTCCCATTGTGGATGCACTCCAGCTGTTGGCGTAATAGTCTCGACTTGCTACGGATTGTTTGATTTTGATGCAGTGGAATACCTTCTAAATTCTTTGGTGAAATCGGGCTTGTCTATATAAAGCACGCGGAGTCCTCTCCCGTTTTCGACAAAGTAGATAGATGAGTGCATTGGACAATCTTCTCATACTTTTGAGGCTTTAGCCTGCATCTTCATATTTTGAGGCATGTATGGTTCACTGTATGAGACTGTAGGGCATGAATGGTCCACTGCACATGGTTCTCACAAGGCATTCTTCCCTAGAAACTCTGGGAACTTGTCTACAACCTCCTCTGGGAGCTAACAAGTTTGGCTCCTCCTTTTTTGTTCTTTTGTCCTCTAGCGAGGTAATTGCTCGGTCTCTGGCTGCGACCAGGAGTTATAGGACTGAGGAAGGTGCTTCCAGCTTTGAAGAAGGCTAGTGCAGAGGAATTGGAACTGTCCGATTTGCTCACTGGTCTTACGACTTGTTGTGGCTCAGTCCTCTTAACTGGGTTCTGTTATCCTTTTGTCTGGTGGTGCTAAGCGTCTCTAGGCCTCCAGGTAACTTGATAAAGTTGAAAGATGCTTTCTTCGCTTAGGAGGCAAGGAAAATTTGTGTAGCCTCTCTGCCCGCACTCAACGTTATTTTCCTCGCTTCAATTGGGTGAAGGCAGGGCTGGAGCAGTTCCTTTTGCACATTATAGCTACAATTTACTAGCATTCAGCCTTTCCTTAGTTAGTTGTAGGTTTGTTCCATCTTGTATTCTCGATCCTTTATGTAGTTTCACCTCGTTGAAAGAGGTTTTGTAATGAAACTTTGCCTTTTATCATTCTTTCTGGGTACATAGTAATAGTGACCTAGTAGGTTGCAGTTGACTCTGCTAGTTCCTGCAAGTCATATCTCAGTAGGAGTTAAATAAGATGAGTGTTCATTGAGTCATTCAACTTTAACAAATGTTAGCAAAGCTAATGTGAAGGGACTCGAGTCAATAAATTCTGATAAAAGGATATGTGCAATATTGTTTGACCAATTGGTTGTACTATTTTTTTTCTATTGGTAATGAAATCGACATCAGTGTACCTTTTGTTGACCATGAGTCTGAGCACCAGAGTGCTTAAGTGTATTTGTCAATACGAGATAAGGCGTCCTCGTAAGTCGCATAGGCACATTTTAGCTCGCACAAGAGTTTGGTGCTTAAGCACTTCTAGGTCGTGAGATCTTGATTGGCTGCATGAAAACACCTTAATCCACACAAGAGTTTAGTGCCAATGGAACTTCTTGGATGTGGCTCCAATATTACCCGCACAAGAGTTTGGTGTTGAAGGCATTTCTTGGATGTGACTCACACAAGAGTTTGGTGTATGGCTAGCACTTCTGAGACCCGAGATTTGAGTTGTCTGCATAAGAATTTGGTGCTTGGGGTACTTCTTGGACACGAGATCTTGATTGGCTATATGAAAACACCTTGATCCAACCAAGAGTCTGGTGCCAATGGCACTTCTTAGACGTGGCTCCAATATTGCTTGCGCAAGAGTTTGGTGCTGAAAGCACTTCTTGGATGCGGCATAGGCAAGAGTTTGGTGCATGGCTAGCACTTCTTGGACATGAGATTTTAGTTGTCTGTGTAAGAGTTTGGTGCTTGAGGCGCTTCTTGGATGCGAGATTTGAGTTATCCATGCAAGAGTTTGGTGCTTGACACACTGTTAGTCTGGATGGGTGCCCTAGACCAATTTGATTGAGTTCTATTGCATCCTGGACTATACATTCTGTGTATTTGGATATAA
>JANHAO010009048.1:0-18731 GCA_026873985.1 Saraca asoca | reverse complement strand
TAGAGAACAAAAACTATCATCGTATCACTTAATGGGGCAGTAACACGCATATTATAGCAGAGACCAAGGACTCTCCATGTGCAACTCTAATAGGTTATTGGGTTAACCTACCCATCAACAGTTAACCCAATACAATGGCCCAGTGAACACAGTCCACTTAACACAGGTGCAGCCCATTAAACAAAATGGATCATATAGTTGGGCTATTTATATAAAACACTCATAATTAACTTAAATATTAAATCTGTATTTTAATTATAAAACATGGTTTATGTTAGTCCATAAATTATTCTAACAATATGCCCAATTAAATACGCTTCTTAAGAACCTAAGAAATAATATATTTTCACCCATATAAAATAAGGAAGATAATTATAAATAACATGATCATAAAAGATTGTTGAATGTTATTATTAAAATATGATTTATAACTTAATAACATCTCTTTTAAGATAAAATTTCTTCTTAATCTTTAATCCTTATAAAGTATAAACATCCTTTTAAATCACAAATGTCCTTCATAAGTTTTAAATTTTCTTTATAAGTTATAAACTATATCTAAAAATTATGAACTTTTCTTTTTCATACATATAAAATGTATAATCCTTTAAGTTAAGATATATAATAAGAATAATATAAATATAAGAATTTTTTACAATTTAATTAACTCGCTACTTTAATCAAGTTGTATTGTTACATCTCTCACTTATAAGATTAATTGAAGTATTTATATGAGAATCCAATACTCTTAACTTCCTATGTAAAAATATTACCGACCACAGTTACATATATCCTATTCATAAACTTCACCCATATTTAAGTATAAAACCTATTATTCATGCCTTTAAATTATAATCTTTATTTGTAATATTAAAGTCATTCATTTTGTAATATCCAAAATCCATTTTAGAATTTTTTTATAAAATTTCTGCTTATAAATTATGAATATTTAAAACTTATAGGTATAAGATTTGTAAAATATATTTTGAAGAAATGTTAGCAAATAATTTGACCCAATAGATTATAATTTTGTAGTATGTATTTCAATTATTTTGAATTATTCAATTATTTTAATAATTGTTACAAAAAAAAAAAGATGAGAAAATGACAAATGAATTAAGTATTTTTGTTTTTGCATAGGTGCCTGGACATATTACTTATTTTGAGTACTCAATAATCATATAACTTATAAATGATTTTAGTGTAAAATCTAAGTTTTAAACTGTATTAAATGATATTATAGTTTTATTAAATAAGATTTTAAATAAATGATAGTATATTTAAAATGTTTCTTTATTTATATAAATTATTTAATGAATTTTAGATAAATCCTAAGTTTAATAATAATTATTTCGGATAATAAATAAATTCTCATTATTTATGTTTATTTTAAATAATTAAATTAGTAAATAAACACCAGGTTTATTTTAAGATAAAATTCACAGCTTAAGTTTTATTAAATGTCTTTAAAACTTTATTTAATTGGATTGTACAATATATACAAGCATATTTAATATTTTAATTTAAGTTTTCAATGTGTGCTAAATATATCTCAACTTGAATACATTAGAACCTAAAATTTTGTATACTTATTATGCTTTATTAAACTAAATTCTAGATTTCATTGAAGTTTATTTAAAATTATTGTTTTAATTACTTTAGTTATTCAGTGAATATTTTTGTTTAAGGGCAATGTATTTAAAATATCACCTTTACTTTGGATACTTTATGGTAGAAAAATTTATGTTTTGAGTTTGATTTAAATGTTGTTATAACTTTAATTAGTGATATTCTAAAACTTACGAGAGTATACTTAAAACTATACTCCAACTATTTTAGTTATTTAATATGTACTAATAAGTCTTAATTTTACACTATTATGATTCAAAAGCTATATAAACATGTTTTAAATTAAGTGTATTTTAAATTGATTTAATTTTGTATTAGATGTTGACACTACAAATATTCTTTTTCTTGTTATTTTGTTTTCTGCAATTTCTTTAAGCAATAAAATAATAAAATATAAAGAGAGTGAGGTTCTTCTTATTTATTTATAAGGAAAAATAAAAAAGGAAAGAAATTCCTCTTATTTCTCTGTTAATATGAATAAAGTGCTCAAGAATAAGGAAGACTTTTGAACTTAGCTAACTCTTTTGTCCTTGCCAGCTCGTCAAAGTGTCCTAAATTGTCATTTTAACCTGTTTGTTGTTCTGCCTCTTGAAGTAGTTTAATTGTGTGATAGGGTGATGGATCATAGGAAACACCACTGCTTGAGAAGCTCTCTAGTCAGGGCACTCGACTAAAACAATAGTCCTTTTCTGCGGTTCCTCCACTGGGAGCCAACTGGAGAAGCTCTATTGTAACTAAAATCCACTACCCTTTCATCATGGTGTTTGTTAGTTGAACTAGTTTTTAGTAGGGGTTGTCATCACCATTAGCCATTAACACCTTGTGTGCTCCCAGATGTAATTTTTCTTTTAATTTAGCCACCTTCTTATAACTTTAGTTTTAGAATATTTGTGCACCAAATTCCCTCAAGCTAAAGAGGAAAATTAATTAAACTTTAACCTTCTTTATATTGCATGTTGGATTGTCTATTTGAATCAGTTGTAAATTACGAAAACCCATCAAAGAATCAAGTGAGATTATATTGAATTCCAGCCCAATATGAGGAAATCAAGTAGGTGCCTTTATTATTCGACATATTCAACCGAATTTGGAACCTTACTAGATGTTTACACTGAACAAGAATGAGGTAGTGCTGCTACAAATTTTATATGAATTACAAAAAGTGTAAAATGTGGTTTGTATCCTTTTTATGTTTTCTTAAAAAAAGTTGTGGAATCATACAAATAGATTATGAACTTTTGAAAAGAAGTGGGGATTCTTGGGAAGTTTCTTATAGGAACCACCAAGTGCATTTGAAATCATATTGAATATAGCCATTTAACATGATTAAGGGATAAAGGGAGATGTAATATGGTAGAGGGATAAGGTGTGATTGGAAATAATTATTGAAATTATGAATTGAATTTAAGGGTTACTTAAAGAAATTGCCTTGGATCCTAATTATATATTTGCAACTAAACATGTTTTGAGAATAGTGGTTGATAAAAAACATTTATTTTCTTACATGGTATAGAGGTATTTGAATTCTAAAGATTTAATTTCTACATTTTTTTATGATTTAACATTTTATGTTAGCTACCCATAAGTGTTATATTTGTTTTGCCTTTTCAACTTTGGTGTGATTTAACATTAAGAGCTACTTAAACTTTAAAAATCTAGTTTCTCTCCATCTTTATGTTTGAAGTGTTTATGTAAACTACTTATATGTTTTATATCTCTACTTTGATTTATTGCCAACTTTACATTATCTTATCCTAACTTTTTATTACTATTTTAGTTGGGTATATATTGTAGTTTCGAAACTTCTAGAAATTTTCAAGTGAACAACCATATTTGAATATATGAGAAAAGTTTTAATGATATTTGAAAGTTCATGTGTAAAATAAATGATTCATTCATTGAATTTTTTTAAAATCTATTACATTTTCTTTTAAAATTATTTTAGGTTTTAGGATTTTTTACCCTAGTGGCAAAGCTTCTAAGGGATCAGGTGGGGCCCTCCCAAGGGCGGACGCAGGAATCTGGGTCAGTGGGGGCTGGCCCGGATCTAAAATAAGAAAATTTATAATTTAATCTTAAATTTTTTACTTTTTTTCATTAAAATTCATTTTTAAAAACTTTTTTCAATTTAGTCCCTGTCGAATTTTTAATTTAATCCTTTTATCAAAAAAAAAATTTTTTTTAATATTATAATAATTTTTTTGAAAAATTTGAGTGGGGGCTTGAGCCCCCACTGGGCACAAGCTGTGTCCGCCCCTGGGCGCTCCCCTTATATTTTTAAAACTATATATTAGTATTATACAATTATGTGAAAAAAATTTGACATTATTTTTATATAAGTCATTTGTCCCCCTTCTAAAACTTTGACCCTTTTAAAATTTTAGGTCAAAATTCGCTATTTGCTCACTCATATGGAGACCATCGTGTCAGAGGTTAAAGATATAAATCTTAGAGGAATGTCTTTGGTAATTGAAATGGTATACATATGCATATGAGTCTGGAGCAAATCTTGTCTATTTTGAATTGTGCTATCTTGCGTGTAGTGATGTTGTGTATTGTCATAGTTGTATGTACAGGTGCCTGGTAGAGTATGTGGCTTTCCATTGTGGCATAGGTCTATGGCCCAATGTTCGAAAAATAGAAGAAATTTTGTCAAATTTTTATAAAAATTTTGAACAACACATAAATATAAATGTTTTGGAAATAATTAAGTAATTGTTCTCTTTTATATTTTATTGTAAAATATTTATTATAGATTTATTTTTATCAAGTTTGGATAAGTTCAATATGAGCTTGTAAAGGAGTCTACATGTTGTGTAAGATTTGTAAGAAGATGTCATTGGATGTTGTCTTATGCTGGTCACACTCCAAAGATTAGGGTGTGTGTGATACATTCAAAATTTCACAATAAGTGAATAGAACTAAGTTTCATGATTTCTTCATTAAGTAAATTAAAACTTTTTTAAAGACAAATAGTTTAATATTTAAAATCATTTAAAATTTTTCAAAACCAATGTATACAAAAATGTAAAATAATTTAACTTCTTTATTGTATATTTTCCTCTTGAATGTTACAGGGGATTATGCAAGGCCTAACTCCTGAATTTTACAAAACAATAATGAGTAAATAATTAACTTCAAGCATATTTTAAGTTCAAAGAACTAATATTAGTATTTGTCTCAAATGGTTTGATGAATGGTACAACATCTGATGCCATTGATGAAACCTTCGACGTTCTACTTCGCCTACAAAAGAATGGAAAAAAGATAAAGTTGCTTCCTTATATGAAATTTAATATATGAAGATAACAAACTCATATCCAAATAAGGTAAAGCAAGCAATAATAATACTAACTGTTATTATGGAAAACAAAGAATTAGATCTAAAATTTTCAAAGTTTACTTACAGTAGGCAATTAGATATTTATAGGAGATTTTAGAATGTGTTATGGAAAGAGTTAAAGACATTATAAAAACTCAAAAATTTAAAAGATTGAATAGCATGATAATGACTAGACTTGCCAAAGGACTTTGTATTAAGATTAGAAGACTTTGCAGTGTTCTAGGCTTAGTCAAATTTGTAAAATAGAGTTTAGAGGTCTTAAAGCTCGAAATATGGTTTAAGAATGCTTGATTATGTGAAAAATGTTATGAATGTATGCCTTAACATTTTCTATGGAAAACAACTGAAGAAAACATATTTTTGATCAAATAGAATGGATTTTATATAGAAAAATATATGCCAATAGTACATTAATAATGCTTTAGCCCTTGCTACTCACATTTTCTTTCAAAATCAAGAAAAATGTGCTAACAATCCACTATTGAGAGGCAAGTAGTTGATTGTTGGGGCTCTATTTTGAAAATTTTATTGGTTTAACAGACATTTTTGCCCCAAATTGCCCATAGACCCATTTCAACAATTATAAACTCATTTTCACACTAAAATCATTCAGTGAACTCATCAAACACTTAAGTGTTCTTGAGCTTATATTGTTGTTTGTTCATCATTCTTATTGTATTGTGGGTGAGGAAACCCTAAAAAAGTATAAGTGATATCTTTTGAATTTGAGTATTTTGAGTGAGGAATCTTAAAGTGATATTATTGTATTAGGAGAAAGAATTTTGTAGAGGCTTATTCAAGTGCCTAGTTCATACTTTAATGGATAGTAAAAGAGTAGAATCAAGCTTGATTGGACTTACGTTTGGATGTAATCATTGGATTGAATTTCCAATGTTAAAACACTATAAATATCGTATTTGAATTATTTAATCCTTATTTCTTTGCATTTTTGTAATTTATATTATAAATTTGTTGTTGTTCCTATTAATATTGACCAGTTAGGATTGTGAGATTTAGATTACTTGTCATAGCTCTAAAAATTGTTGTCCTAATGTTTGCTTATTATTGAAATTTTGTAAAATTGAAATAGAATTTTAAAAAGCATGTAAAATATTAAAACCAAAAATCTTAGACTACACAAATATTATCCACTTTATATATGAACAGAAAGAATTATAGTTAGTTGTAAAATTACAAGTTTATAATTCTTCCTATCATACATGAAGCGGATAATATCTTTTTTAGGGCCAAACATTCTCATCATTATCTATTTATTTATTTTCCAAACATTCTTATCGTTGTTGAGCCACTCTTAATTAATTGCAATGCACCTACATTTTTTTTTTTTCTGGATCCTCTTCGTAACTTATCGGCCTTGTGTGTTTGCTTGCTATTCGGCCTCCACATGAGGATAATGATGTCTTAATATCCACATACACCAACGAATTTTCGCCCTCGTCTAACAATGATTGAAAGATTTGCATCAATATTGCTAATTACTCGAAATTTCTCATCTCATAGAATTCTTTTTAAGTGGGACTAAATCAAAAATAAAATAAATAAGATATTTGAATGTGATGTATGTAATGATAGATGACTAGATTTAACCATTCCTTTTCATTTCTCATAATTCCATTAGTCTTGCATTTCATTTACCTTTTTTCATTATGGCTAATAGGATAATTTGGTTGCTTTGCACGTACGGAAAACAATGGAATCATTTGAATGAAGTGCTGAAAATCATTATTCTGCTTGCATGGAAAGAGTTGCGTAATAAAATGAATAAATGGACAATGCAATGTTTTCTTCCTAGTTTGAAATATTAAGCATCAGCAATACATAAAAAAAGAGAAAAAGTTTGAGTGAAATTAAGGGTATACATTTAGAGAGGTGAAAAATACAAAAATTTTTTTGATATATCAATATTAAAAATTGCAAGTTCTTAATGGTTGTATCTCTCTTTTTTTGAAATTAAAAAAATTAAAAATGTGAGCAATGGAGGATTCATGGTAAAAAGTAAGAACACCGATCTTTACTCATCAAATTTTAAGATGCATTATATACGTATTTAAAGGCGTAAATTAAACAAAAAGATAAATATATGAATCTTTTATATATTAAAATGATTGGTCTTAATAAAAAACAGTGAATTTTGGAGTAATGGATTTTCTTTCTTTCCATGAAAGGGAAGGAAATTGAACAAGCAAACAATGGAAATAATGCAGATCCAATTAGATTATTGAGATAGACACAACCAATTTTTTTGCTATTCTTTGTAATTTTACTCAATTTTTAATTAAGTCCTTTTAGTTTAAGATTTTGAATTAAATCCTTACACTTATTTTTCTAGTTGAATATTTATTATTATTGTCTTGTTAAATTTTGTTAATAATTAGCGTACAAAAAACATTATTTATTAATGACTTATGAGGTGAGAGATAAATTACTCATTTTTATCTAAAAATAAAATTATTTTATTAAATATTATAATTTTTTATAAATTATTTTTTACTTGAATATAAATAAAATTTATATAAAAACTTTACATTAACAATTGATAAATCACATCAAAAAAATATTGTTCACATTTGTTGATTGTTAAAAGAATCTAAAAGGAAATAATAGAAAGCATCCAATTAAAAATGAGAAATAAATATAAAAATTCAATTCAAAATTTTTAAATTTTATGAATTTAATTAAAAATTGAATGAAATTATAAAGGGTAGAAGAGTCATTTGACCTATTATATTTTCGGCCTGTACCAATAACATTCAAGAAGCCCATACGTCGTCAATAAAAGGCCCAAAATTCCAGTTTATAGTTTGTCCTCCACGGAGTGGATCAAACATTCCTGATTCTCGGCCCAAATGATCCAAAAAGAAATTAGCAAACATTGTCGTTCTATAATATCATTGGCCCCACAAAAATAGTTGAGGACTGAAGAGAACCGAGAAACTCAAACCATAGAAGTGCTGAAGTGAGGGGCAAACTAACTAGAAGACAAGACATGAAAAAACCATGCATCTCAAATTTAATATGAACAAAACCATGCATCTCAAATTTAATATGAACAAGCAAAGTATTAACGTATGAATTTGGTTAATCAAGAGAGAGAGGAAAAAGACATCAGAAAATTCTAATGTGATTCGGTCAAGCGTAATACTTTACGTTTACGGTTATTTTATTTCTTAGTTTTTTTGTTAAGAGTTTTGTGTCTGATAATTGATTGTGTCATGTACAATAATTCATCCCGTCTTTATAATAGTTGGGGAGTTACAGTTTGAATATAAATCAATAACAGATAAGTATCATAACTTGATTAGAATTATATAATAGATAATTATGGGTTTTCATTAAAATAAGAAACTAAACAGATCTCCCTGAATTGATGGTCAGGAATACATGTGTTGACGTCGGAATTTGACTCGTGCGGAGAGCTCCAGATTCCGGCCAACGGGAGGAGTTCAGGGATCCAATATTGCTTCCGAAGTGCAGAAGAGGATAGGCCAAGAGGAAGAGGGGATGGAGAGACAGCGAGTTTAATGTGGTTCGGCTAAATCCAGGCAGTACCAGACTCTACGTCCACAGCGGAGATTTTATTAATGTATTGAGAAATGATTTTAGCAAAGTTTCTGCTTACAGAGTTTGGCCTCTCTCCTTTTTTCTTCCTCTTCTAACAATGCAATCCTATTTATAAAGGGAGGAGGAGTTACATGCATTAATTACAAGCTACAGTTATGTTACATCAAGATATAAATGGAAAAGACAGTAAAAGGCTACAATTCGGCTACTGCAGAATGTAGGCTGCGGGGTGGGCCACCTGGGTTGGCTCTGTTGTGCCAAGCGAGGTGCTGGGCGTCCCAAGCGAGAATTCTTGGCTCGGGGGCGTCATGGGGACCGCTGTAGCGAGCTTGATGCTGTTATAGCGAGGTAGCAGGCTCGAGCAAGGTGATCGGCTGCTTAACGAGCTAGTCTTGTGATCTTCTTGCTGTGTAGCTGCGTCACGAGGCAAGGGTCACTTTGAGGGATGTATCTGAATGACCTCGCTGCCTCGCGAGGCGAGGGTCACTTTATGGGATGGTGCCGAAACTGCTTCGTTGTGCCGCTTTCTAATGGGCGAAGCGAAACTAGTTGAGTGCCTTTGGCATGCCTAGGGCTACGAGCTCTCGAGGCCACTTTTTGCATATAACATGAGCCCCCTAACTCTCGATTTGCTCTACGGACTGGGAGTTATAAGTTTCTGAGGCTTGATTCATATCTTCAGTCAGTGTCCTCCCTTGATCGAAGTGTCATGTCAGATGTTTTTTCGTTCTGCTTTAAGCCATGCTTTCTTCTGTTTGCCATTTTTGGCTATTGGCGTGGCTTTGCCGCTCATTTCAGACCATTGGATGAAGATCAGGTCAGATACCTTCTAGATTCTCAAAGGGCCGAGCAGGTTTTTTTATTGCCTGAAGCATTCTCTCTTTCACCTCAGAGGAGTTCAATGGAGGAGCTGATGAGTCCCTTGAGTTTTGGTGTATTGGCTTCCGGCGAAGCTTGTTGAGACATGGATGGCCTGTTGCAGAGTGCCGGGAGGCATGGATAGCCTGTTATATGTGGCTTTGTCACAGGATCCACATGGCGGGCTCCTTAGGGATCTTGTACTGATTTCGAGCCATCTCCTCCAATCGTCACTTGTGGTACTGCTACCTGGCCAGCCAGCTTCTACGACTTTTTGATTTGCTCTGGGTCTGGCTCAGGGGGATGCACCAGAGAAATATAAGCAGGAGCAGCTTGGCAGTAGCTGTCCTTCCTACAGGCGCGAGCTCGGTGATCGGCCTTCTGCTCTTCTTACAGGAATGGTTGTGCCGGGTCGTTGAGCTTCTTACCTTTGTTTCTGCACTTTTTTTCTTAATGTAATTTTGCCTCGCTGGTCGAGGTCTTTTTGCTGTATGAGCTTTTCTTCTTTCAAATGCTGTAATGGGATGCTTCATGCATCATTGTATGTAAACTTTTGATGATCAATAAATTTCTCTTTTTGGCCAATCGACTACGCTTTATTCTTCTAGTTGCTCAATCTGTTGTGAGTGAGGGTGAGGTCGCATGCAATGCTGTGATTGACGAGAAATATGGTGTGCGAACCATGATTCTTTGGCTGTATGCTGACTGTGAATGTGTCACACAAGAGCTGTAACTAGTTCATATTCGCGTTCCTGCTATGTGGCGAGCTGGCCGTCCATCGTTTAGTTCGAAAATGCTGTCAGGGTAAGCTTGCGGGCCGTCTCACCTTCGACTGCGAGGTAGGCTCTGGGCTATCTGACCCTCGGCTGTGAGGTAGGCTCTGGAGTTGTCTTATCCTCAGACAGGTTTTTTATTTTTGTTAAGACGATGGCTTGTCACATAGCGAGGTTGCACATAACAAGCCTGTTGTTTCGCGGTCGAGGAGTTTGTTCTCTGGATCACATTTCACAAAATGTGGCTCACTTCGAATGTATCGATGGCGTAGGCCTTGCGCTCTGACACCCGGATGAATCCTTGCAATGACGAAATGAATTTCACAGAGTGTGGTTTGCTTCAGATGTATCGACGGTGTAGGCCTTGTGCTCTGACCCCCGAATGAATCCTTGCAATAGATGTATCGATGGGGTAAGCCTGGCACTCTGACCTCCGGATAAATCCTTGCAATGACAAAGTGAATTTCACAGAGTGTAGTTTGATTCAGATGTATCGACGGGGTAGGCCTTGCGCTTTGACCCCACGATGAATCCTTGCAATGACGAAGTGAATTTCACAGAGTGCGATTTGCTTCGGATGTATCGACGGGGAAGGCCTTGCGCTCTGACCCCCAGATAAATCCTTGCAATGGATGTATCGACGGGGTAGGCCTTATGCTCTGACCCCGGATGAATCCTTGCAATGACGAAGCGAGAACTCTTTGTCTAGACAATGCTCGACTAATTGGCAGTTCACATTGATTCAGCATACAACAATTGACATGGCTAATCACCATTGATAACAAACAAATGTTACAGGATCAGAATATAGTTTTAATGGAGGGCCCAGGCTCTTGGGTGAAAACTCGCTGGGCCTGCTGAGCGCTCTCCCTCGGTGGCGTTATCACGTAATCCTGTAGTTGGCCTTTTCTGATGAGGTCTTCAATGGCATCTTTCAGTGCTCGATATTGGTTAATGAATTTCCTTTAGCATTCTTCCCAGCTACCGATATTGGGAGTCGGGAGGCGCTTGAACCATGCCCGAGGTGTTCCCCCTAATGTGGAGGGAAAGACACGACACTTTACTAGGGGTTGATTTTCTGGAAGTCCATTTGAGTATTGAACGCGTCTAGGTGGTCGCTTGGGTTGCTGTTCCCATCGTACAACGGGATAGCTGGCACTTTGAGTTTCTATGGGAGAGGTTGCATCTCAATCTCCACAGAAAATAGGGAGCTTTCCTCACGGTGAGGCTGATGGTTCTGAGGCTACGAATGCTTTTCTAGCCATTCGAGCCTGAGGAGGACTTCCTCCATTGTTCGATTCTGCGTCTCAGACTGAGGGGTGGAGCTTCCTGCTCGTTGAGAGGCCCCCAGTTGCTGGCTATCATGATCTTCATGAGTTTTCTTTTGAACCTCTTTGCGAAGCTGTCGGAGCTGTACCATGAGTTCTTCTTGTCTTTGCGTGCTCTGAGCTTGGGCCTGTGCCAGCACTTTGAAGGTTTTCGCCAGCTCTCTTACTGTGCTTTCGAGCGTCGAACGAGATTGGCTGGACGTTTATGCCTCTTGAGTTTCAGGAGTAGCAGCAGACTATTGGTAAGCCCCTACAACAGGAGTGTCTGTCGGTTGGAGGGTTGGAGTGGTTAACCTCCGAGTTGTTCTTCCTCTGGCCATTGTTAGGCTGCAATAGAGACTTTAGAGAGCAGATGGTCCCCAAAGATGGCACCAAAATGTTGACGTCAAAATTTGGCTCTTGCGAAGAGCTCCATATTTCGACCAACGGGAGGAGTTCAGGGATCCAATACTGCTTCCAAAGTGCAGAGGCCAAGAGGAAGAGGGGATGGAAAGACAATGAGTTTAACGTAGTTCAGCTAAATCCAAGTGGTACCGGACCCTACGTCCACGGTGGAGATTTTATTAATGTATTGAGAAATGATTTTAGCAAAGTTTCTGCTTATAGAGTTTGGCCTCTCTCCTTTTTTCTTCCTCTTCTAACAATGCAATCCTATTTATAGAATAAGGAGGAGTTACATGCATTAATTACAAGTTACAGTTATGTTACATCAAGATATAAATGGAAAAGATAGTAAAAGGCTACAATTCGGCTACTACAGAATGTAGGCTGTGGGGTAGGCCCCCTTGGTCAGCTATAGACTTGTGTCTGTCTACATCTGTTGCTTACTGCTGCTGTGCCAAGCGAGGTGTTGGGCCTCCCGAGCGGGAATTCTTAGCTCGAGGGCATCATGGGGACCGCTGTAGCGAGCTTGATGCTGCTGTAGCGAGCTTGATGCTGTTGTAGTGAGGTAGCGGGCTCGAGCAGGGTGATCGGCTACTTGACGAGCTGGTCTTGTGATCTTCTCGCTGCGTCGCTGCCTCACGAGGTGAAGGTCACTTCGAGGGATGTATCTGAATAACTTTGCTGCCTCGCAAGGCGAGGGTCGCTTCATGAGATGGTGCCGGGACTGCTTCGCTATGCCGCTTTCTGATGGGCGAAGCGAAGCTCGCTGAGTGCCTTTGGCGTGCCTGGGGCTACGAGCTCTCGAGGCCACTTTTTACATATAACAACATGCTTCTAACTGTAGGCTAGGCCTTATCCTTAGTGACCTAAGGTTGTTACTTTGACCCTTGTTGACCAACAATCTGAGTTCGTGTCTGATAACCTGATGACTTAGTCCAGCAATCTCAATTCTGGATGAACTGGGTTCTTATCAGCTGCACTTGTCTATTGAACTTTTATCAGTCCATTTGTATAGTTCCAAAAATACCTACAATACAAAGCAAACTAACTGATACTAGACGTTTCATGTTTGAAGGGGACACACTACAATAACAGTCACAAATAAGCATTTGAATTGTGAACCACAAGATGAAGCTTACAATTTTGTTGAGAAATTTTTTCACCGGAGTGTGAGATATTCTCACAAATGCAAAGTTATGGAGTTGAAAGAAAATACCTGTTCTCCATCCCAAAGCTTTTCGATGAGGTTATCTTTTAAATTGAGCTCAACAAGCATCTCTGCACTAAATGACGTTGGCAAGTCTCTCAATGGAAAAAGAGTCCCAGCGTAGACAACGCAATTCATCAACTGGAAATTCAAGGTTTTTGGGAATGCACACATTGCACCTCTTGTATATCATTTGATCACAAGGCAAGTAGAATTTTAGAAGCCTTAAGTTGTGCATCTTAACAAATGTTTGAGGATTTATTTTCACATCTTTGATTTCAGACATTTTAAGTGATATGCTTTCAACAGAATGATCATTACCCTTATATAATAAAAAAGTATTTTAAAAATGTTTTTAACGTTATATTATATGTCAGTCTATTATTATCAAGAGTGTCAGTTTCTTGCAAATACAACATGTGGTTCGTATACGTCCATTGAAGACAAATAATCAAGTTTGAGCCGAATCAAATTTTCATTGTCGAATTCCAAGGAACAATTGGTTATATATCATCACTTTTTCCACGTTTCACTTTAATCAATCGAATTCGAATTTGACTAACATCTTAGTCATGTTTATTGGACTCAACAATAATTGAAACAAATTGGTTCACGAAAACAAAAATAAAAATAGACCATGAAATGGAAAAGGGTTAGCAATTATATATAGACCACACAGCAAATGCCAAAATGGCCCCAGCAAACCAATGTTACGCTGGAGATTTTTCTTGTAATTTCTACATCCTTCCGTGGAATTTTGAGAATCACGTTTTAAAATCGGCAGCTTCATTAATTAGCTGATTTTTTTGCTTCAGTTCAGTTAGAGAAGCAAGGAGGACCACTGCTTAATTTTTCATTTAAGCATTTCCTTATCATAAATTGGGATTAAATCTTATTGATATCCATTTGGATTTGTTAAGAAGGAGAGAGAGAGAAGATATTAGAAAGTCGTATTGAATAATGAGTCAGATATATGTATTTATATTGAAAATATATACATGAAATGAAGTTTTAATAGATCTATAATTTATTGATTTATCTAAACTTATCACTTATCTAATTATAGGCTTATCACTTTAACTAACCTATTCACTAATACTTCCCCTCAAGTTGGAGAATAGATATCAAACATACCTAACTTGTTACAAATATCATCAACCCATTTTCTCAGAAGTGCCTTAATAAATAAGTCAACAAGTTGATTTCTAGTTCTAATATGCCTAAGATCAATTATTCCTTCATAGAGTTTCTGCCAAACAAAATGACAATCAACCTTTATATGCTTTGTTCTCTTTGAAAAACTAGATTTGTAGTAATATAAATGACAGCCCGATTATCACACCATAACTGCATAGTTCCAGATGACTTAATCCTAAGCTGACGAAGAAGGTAAGAAGTCTACATAAGCTCAAATGTAACATAAGCCATAGTCTGATATTCAAATGTTGTATTTGATCGAGATACAATAGCTTATTTATTACTTTTTTAGGACATAAGATTTTCACTAACAAACACACAATATCCTGAGATAGGTTTTTAGTCTATAGGACATCCTAAAGTAATCTACATTAGAAAAGTCTTTTACTCTACAATGGCAATGATTTTTGTATAAGATTCCATGCTCAATGCCTTCTTCAAATATTTTAATATGTAAATAATTGTATACTAAGAGAGGTTCTTGGAGAATTCATGGATTGGCTTACTACACTAACTGGGAAAGAAATGTTAGGCCTGGTGATAGTAAGATAGTTCAATTTCCCCACCAACTATCTGTATCGTTTTGGGTCTTTCAATAGTTATCCATCTTCCAATCCAAGCTTAACATTTAGAATCGTAGGCGGATCGCACGATTTGGTCCCAAGCAAACTTATTTCATTTAAACGATCAAGCACATATTTTCTCTATGACAAGAAAATTCCTTACTTATTTCGAACAATCTCAATACCCAAGAAGTACTGAAATGCTCTTAGATCCTTAGTTTGAAATTTAGTTTGAAGAAAAGTCTTCAATTTTGAAATGTCCAAACTATCACTACCAATAATCACAATATCATCCATATAGACAACCAAAAGAATACAACTAGAATTTCATTGTTTATAAAAAATAAAATGATTATGATTACTTTTCTTTATCCCAAATTCCTTGACCACATCACTAAATTTTCCAAACCAGGCTCAATGAGATTATTTTAATCTGTACAAAGACTTTTTCAACTAGCACATTTTGTCTTTTTCATACTCCCTCTAAGCAATAAAACCAGATGGTTACTCGATATATATACTTCCTTAAGTATATTACCATGAAGAAAAGCATTTTTCATATCAAGCTGATGAAGAACCCAATTTTGAGAGGCAATAAGAGAGATAAATAAACGAATAGAAGTAATCTTAGCCACAGAGAAAAAGTTTCAAAATAATCGATACCATAAGTTTGAACATATTCCTTTGCCACTAAACAAGCTTTCAATTGAGCAATAGAATCATTCGGATTAACTTTCACAGTAAACACCTATTTGCACTCAATAGGTTGCTTACCATGCGGTAATGGCATAACATCCCAAGTTTGATTGACATCAAGAACCATCATTTCTTCCTCCATAGCAGCACGTCACCCATTATGAAAAAATGCCTCTAAAACTAACTTAAGAACAATAATAGAATCCAATAAGGCAACAAAGCATTGTGACCAGACATGTAAAAATGAATAAAACACAAAGATAAAAATCGAATGAGGGTGATTATGGGCACTTTCTGAGTGCTACTATGAATATCTTTTTGTTAAGCAATAAGCAAGTCAAGATCAGAGGACATAAAAAGCAAATCTTGTGAGGAAAAAGTTGACAGGCGAGACAAAGCTAATGGAATGTCTGTAACAGACACTCTACTTGATGTCTTAGTAATGATGGAAGGATGACTTGCATCTGGTATCTACACTCTACCAATAAGAGGAGAAGTCTAAGTCTTAGTGGAAGAAACTTGAGAATTATGAGGAGTGGAATGCATAAGGAAATGTTCATTAACAAATTTAGAATCTGAAATTGAACAAGAAGACTCAGAAGATCCAAAAAATAGAGTGGACTTAAAGAAATTAACATCAAAAGAAACAACATAAAGACCTAATTCAGGGAAATAACATCAATATCCCTTCTGAGTTCGAGAACATTCAAGAAAGACATATTTCAAAGATCAAGGATATAATTTAAAAATTTAAGGATGATGATCCTGAACAAAACGTGTGCAGCCAAAAACACTTGGAATGAGAGAAAACAATGTTTAAGAAGGAAACAAAAGATAATAAGGTACTTGCCCATCAAGAATCAAAGATGACATACAATTAATCAAAAATAGGTTGTAGCAACCGCATCTACCCATAACACCTTAGCACTTTCATTTGAAACAAGAGAGCACAATCTACCTCCACTAGGTGACAATTTTTTCTTTTAGCTATTCTATTTTATTTTGGAATAATTGCACAAAATGATTAATGAATTATGTCATACCGTGACAAATAAGAAGAAAATTTTACTGAAAAATATTCTTTAGCATTATCACTTTGACAATTGCGTATAAGTGTTTGAAATTGATTTTTAATTTCAGCATGAAAGGCACAAAAAATATCAAATAATTTTGATCAATTTTTCATCAAATAAAATCGAGTAATTCTTGAATAGTCATCAACAAAAGTAACAAAATAACGATAACCAAATTTGGAAATAATAGCACAAGGACCCTAAATATCTAAATGTACTAACTTAAAATGGAATGCAACTCATTTGTTGATTTGAGGAATATAAAACTGATGACATTGTTTAACAAACTGATATGACTCACAATTTAAAGTAGAAACATGACTTAAACTAGGATATAATTTCTTTAAAGACACTAAATAAGGATAATCTAAGCAACAATGTAACTGATGCAGCGTGAGGCTAGTATATGCAGCAATTGGTTGAGAAACTTTTTCATCAAGCACTTACAACCCACCAAATTTGTATCCCCTATTAAAAATCTTTTTCATTAAAAGATCCTAAAAAACATAATAACTAGCAAAAAAAAACACTGTAAATATAGGTATATGCTAATTTGTAGATAAAAAGTAAATTGAATGGGAACTTAGGAAGACAGAAAACATTGGATAAAGAAATATTAGGTGTGACATTAATTATACCACTTCCAACAACAGAAACAGTAGACCCATTAGCTAAAGTAACATGAGAGATAAAGAAGTTATAAAAAGAAGACAAAAAACTTGTATTACCCATCATATGATCAGTAGCACCTGAATTAATAACCCATCTAGTATTGGAACTGGAGAGACATATAGTAGTATTATTTGTCTGAACCATAGTGGCAATAGGTTGGATGGGTGATGATTGCTAAGAGGCTTGGAATTGAAGATATTAAGTATAATCCTCTTTAGATATGGTTATTCCATGAGTAGGCTCAGACTCTGGTGTAGGAGTACTAGTTGTAGTATGTGAAAATTAAGGTGGTACATTTTTTAACTTGAGACAATTTCTCTTGATATGACCAGGTTCTTTGCAATAATGACAAATGTAAGCATTATTAGAATCACACCCTTTTCCTCTTCCTCCTTTACTATTACCACAACCCTTCTAGTACTGGATTTAATCAAGGTAGATGACTCACTAGGAGTTATAGATTGAGAGGACACATCTTTGACATTTCAAAGAACACGATAAAACTCATTTACCCTGTGTGAGTGGTTCAAAATTGATTGGGATTTGTTAACAAGCAGTGTGAAGTTTAGATGGTAAAGCTATCAGAAAACATAGGGCTCCCAATTGTTCCCGTTGAGTCTGCATCAATTCAAATGTCCATAGTGATAGGAACAAAAACATTCCACTATTTAAAGAGATGCTTAACATAAAAATATATTTGTGAAATATTTTTACCTTTTCCATTGGACAAAAACAATGATATGCATAAGTTGTATATATGATGTAAATTATCTTTTCCTGAATACAGCCTCTTAAGGAAAGTTCACAAGTCCTTGACTATTTGGCAATAAACAATGTTATCCTCAACTTCACTTGCCAAGGTATTACACGAGGCCAAACAAACGTTGATCTTTCACCATCTATTTAACTTTGGTGCCATCTATAAAAGAATCTAAAGTAAGGTTATCTGCCTTTTCAATCCCCTTAAAGAAGTATTTAACAGTTTTTCTCCAAGCAAAATACTATCGGCCTTCTGTATCCAACTTCCAATTAGTAATTCTAGCTGATGTTAGGATTAGATCTAAAAAGAAAGTTATGCATTATGATTTTTTTTTCATGCCTAGAGGTTGGACTTTTGTTTTTGGTACTCATATAAGAAGTGGGGTCAATCATCACAGATTATTCAACCAAAAAAAGCACTAGAATTGTAAAAAAAAAATAGAAAAACTGTAGCAAAGTTTTTCAAACCGAAGATCTGAACACACAGGAAGGTGTGTTGACTATCGAAGAAGCTGTAGAAGGAAGCATGTCACTAGAAAGTTCCTCATGCACCTCCACACGCCAGTCTACTGTTGGTGTATACCCTAGAAGCCAATCATAGGATGATTATTTTTTGCATACATTGTATTACGTTTTAATGGCAATTCAATTATTATATTTTTTGTTA
>JANHAO010009047.1:0-18712 GCA_026873985.1 Saraca asoca | reverse complement strand
TTAGAGGACTTATCACTATGATTCGTGTATTTATTTTCTCATAAAATTGTCCGATGAATGTATGCACCAAGTGGGAGAATGTAACATTTTGCCAACTCTGAAATGGTGCAACTGTTGACATTTGAATGGTGCAACCATTGGCAATTTAAAAGGTGTAACTGTTATTACAACGGATATATTTTAAAGTGGTAACCGCTTGGCCATTTTCTTGATGGAAGAAAAGGCCATATATATATGTAAGAATTCTAGGGTCCTCTCACTGCTTTTTGACATGCTTTATAAACCATCAAAGTCAAAAAGAAAAGTGTGAGAAATATTCTGGAATATTAAAGCAAAAATCCAACCCGAACAGGAAAGCAATGGTTGGAGGTACGCTTCTATTTTCAGTTTAATCCTTGTGTTTTACATGCGTTTACAAGCATATATAGGGTGTTTTGTATTTCAGTATTTGTATTTGATTATACAAAATCTCCTAAAAGTAAGCATTAAATATTTATTATTAAATTCATTATATACCAAACTTATAGTTTATGAATAGTTTTTTTACTCTAAACGTTGAATTTTGTTCGTGTTTTTCAAATTTTATCACAAATTATTTAGATTTTATATAATTTCAAAATTATTTTTTATTAGTATTTTAAAATTTTTATATATTATAATCTTAAACAATATGATATATATTATATATCTAATTATTATTGAGAAAAGAGAGACAATATTAATTATATTTGTGTAACAAAATCTTATTAAAATAAGAATAATTGCTTCACATGTTCAATTAAACAATTGATATTATTATTAGGAGAGCGGGCCAGTCAGCCGACCCGCACGAGCTACAAGCTCACATAAGTTAATTTGCTCAGACCTGCACTTAAATGGGTTTACTTTTGTAATGTCTAATTCAACCCTATAATAGATAAAACTAGTCTTACGAGTCAACCTGTTCATATAAAAATAAAAAATAACATTACTTAAAAAATAAAAAGGGATAAAAAAATATAATAACATTAAAATATATTATATCTTTAACAAATATAACCTTTATAATGTGTTTTTTTATAAATCATATTAAAAATTTTCTTTTACTCATTTAATTTTTATTGAAATGAATATATATATATATATATATATATTAAAAAATATCTTTCTAAAAACAAGCGGACTAACCTGTGAATTAGTCCGCATAGGTCGCAGACTAAAATAAACTAATCCATTTAGATCCGTATTTGAATGGCCTATCTTTTTAAAGTCCAATACATAAAAAATGAATGTAGAGATAAGCTAGCCAACAGACTTAAGCCTATATTTCAAATGCTAGTTACTGTTGAACAAATTTAGTAAATTTTTACTTAATTGATATCCTATTTAACAAATCCAACAAATAAAATCTAATTTTAAATTTGAATGAATATCTTCAATCAAGCACAAAGTGGTGTACTTAAACACATCTTAGTTTTAAGTTAGTTCAACTAATTTTTATTAAATGTATTTTTGATAGCATTAAAACATTTTAACACTAAAATTAAGAACCAAAATTTTAAGTGTTAAATCAATTAAGTACTAAATTTATAATGTTTGAATACTTTCTTATTTTAAACATTAAATGCAATTAATAGTTTAAAATTTTTATCACAAAATATTAAAATTTCATATAATTTTAATATTATCCTTAGTTATGATTTTAAAAATTTTATACACCAAATTCTCAAAATAATGTGATATATATCAGTAACATGTGATGTTAATTTGAATTTATTTTCCCATCGTTTCATGAAATGGAATTTTTTTTAGAGAAAAAAATTTGATAAACTAAAATAGTTAATTCATTAAATTTATTGAATTATTTTATAATGAATTAGATTTGTACATATAAATTTAATTAATAACAATAAAATCATACCTATCATTACATGAAAATCCATGATAACAAATTACTCTTTTAAAAGGCTCACTCCTTATAACTCTAGTAGAGAAAAAGGAGTTAAAACTATATCTGAAGTCTCAACGATGCAACTATAATTCTGCTAAGGTATAAGTGGGACCTGCCTTGCTATAACCATGTTAGGCCAATTGACCCATCATCATTTGTCCAATGACAATGCTCATACCACTAAAGTCCATCAATGGCCTAAGTGTCATTACATGTCCAATAATTTGATCACATATTTAATTAATCTATAATAATTAGTTGTTATGACATTCATTCAATCCAATAGCATATGATTTAATTAAACTATGGTAGTCCACATAGGAAAACTCCAACAATTTCCCACTTGGATAACAAAGTTTAATAAATGAGAAATTGGATTACAATATGTGGCCATAACAATAAATGTCAACAACAACAACAATGACACAATTATAACTATAAGTCAAGCATAAGTACCCAATAATACATATCATCGTATTGGATAGGGATACTAATATTATACATATCTTAAATACTTATGTTCCAACAACCGAAATATAATATGGAATGTGTGAGAAATCAGACCTGCATATCAAAATGTGATCATATGTACATCTTTATGAAATGGTCCATACATCTGTCCAAGATGCCCAAAATAAGAATAAATCTCAACATAATTATGAGACGGGGTCTAAATGTCTCAATTGATATGCTATAGAATAAAGGTGCACAATCAACAACATCATATATGCATATATATATATATATATATGAAACATATGACAATATCATTAACATTTCACTAATCTCAAGATAACTATGTTTTAATTAGAAACATGAAATTCGTAGTGACTTTGAATACAAAAAAGTTTAGCCAAATTCATTCTAGTCACTTGTTCTTAGACAATTTTTACACTGAAGCCTTTGGTTGGTGGATCCGTAAGTATACGATCTGTGGTAACATGTATAATACTTGCATATATTCTCTCTTTAACAAATTGATACTTAATATTAACATACTTGTACGAGCAGTACTTTCATTATTATTTTGAGAGAAGTTCATTCTGATAGCATTGTCACAACATATGGTTAAGGTCCTAGATATGTTTTCTATAACTTTGAATCCAGATATTATATTCCTTAGCCAAATAGCTTCACAAGTGGTTTCATAGCATGTGACACATTTGGTCTCTATAGTAGAGGTTATTGCAATTGATTGCTTGATAGTTTTCATAGTACAACTCCTTTCATCATCATAAAGATATTTCCACATATCAACATTATGTCATCTAGATAATTTACAAAATCAGAGTCAAAGTAGCTTGCAACAATTAGATCACCAGATCTACAATAGATCTGTACAAAGGTTCTTTATACCTTGTAGGTACTTTATAACTTTCTTCACACCAATCCAATACTTTTGACTAAGATTACTCAAGTATCTATTAAGTACACTAAACTAATAGAGATATCGAGATGTATACATACTTAAGCATACAACAAGCCACTAACAATAGAAATATATGGGACTTATTTTAATCTTTACATTATTTTGAGGACATTGGGCATTAAAAAGAATGTCACTCCTCTAGAATGGTATAATACTTAGAGAGCATATAAAACACATTGAACCATCTTTTCAACATATAATCTTTGAGACAAGCTAAAATACCCTAGGATCTATTATAATGGATCCATTTACCCCACATGAAAGAGGCATAATTAAGATCCTTCATATATAAAATATATAGTATATACTTTATCTCAATCATAAGGTCCATAACATTGTTCTTAAGGAGAATATCGATAACATAAGACTATAATCACAAATATGTCTATATCTAACTTAAAATAGATATAGTCTATATCATTCTCCTTAAACTCAAGAGAAATAATAATCTCAATAACCTTAAGAAACTATTGTCTAGATATTTTATTGAAATCATATATGTGATTTTCTTTTAATTTACACACTAATTGTTCTTTACTCTCCTATTAGAAATCATTTAGTTGGTTCACACAAATATTTTCTGACTAATCAACATTTAAGAAGGCCATCATGCATCTGATGAAGCTTTAGGACAAAATGAGCCACCAGTGCCAAAACAACTTGAAAAGAATCTTCAATTAAAATATATAAGAAAATATTCTATAATAAAAACCTTCTTTCTAAATGAGGCCCTTTACCACAATATGGCCTTATACTTCTCAATCGCCTTTTGAGTACCCTTTGGTCTTAAAGACTCTTTTGCATCCAATAGACCTACAACCAATAGGTAACTCTATATGATCTCACACATCATTATGGATCATTAAAGCAATCTAACATTTACAGCCTCCATCCATTCTAAAGAATTACTGCTTGAAATGACTTCTTGAAAATTAGTGAAATCAATTGCATCACCAACATCAAACTCATGCTTTTACAAATATACTACATAGTCTTTAGTTTTTCCTTATTTATGAGTTATCAGATTTCCTCAAAGGTATTTCATTTACAAGACTTAGTTCTTTTCTATTACCAGAGGAGCATTAAACTCTGTAACTTCTACCATTAGTTTTACCATATGTTGTATTGGTTAAATTTGATTTGTTTCAACTAGTAATGGCTCTAGTAAAATAGTAACTTGTACCTCTTTAAAAGAGATATTACATAGTCTTTCACTCCTACTATCCAACCAATGAACAAAAAAAGGTCTTCTAATAACTTTTTTGGTGTGGATCAGATAATAAAATTTACTACTTTTGCAGCTGTTACAACATCCAACAAAATGACCATCAATAGTTTTTAAATCAAGTTACTTAATAAATGGATCATATGACTTCACTTTTTCCTTGTAACCTAAAACATGGAAATGCTTAAACTAGGCTTTTCCCATATAGCATATTATATAGAGTTACCAGGGATTTGATTAAGAATATACATTGCGGATTTTAAAGCATTGCCATATACAACGTCTAATAAAATTTAATGCACCAACGTGTATCTAATCATGTCTATGAGCATGTAATTTAACCTTCTTATGATCCAATCCTATTTAGGCATTCCAAGTATAAGGTTATTAGCCTAAAAAATTCACAATCTTAGAGATATCTTACTTAAGAATTGGAATTTACATCAGTTTATCGTATTTCTATAACACTCACCACCTTTATCAGAACCAACACACTTGATTTTCTTATCATTTTTTAGTTTAATCTCAACTTTAAAACACCCCAAAGGGCTTTAAAGATTCCAACTTTTTAATGAATATTTTCACCTTACAAAAAAAAAATTGATCAATCACCAATAAAGAAAAAATGTTAGTATCCACTTGTAGTACTCGACGTAATCTGTCTACTTACATTATTGTAAATCAAGTCCAATACATTCAATCTCTTGGTCCACTAGCTCTAGCAAGAAGTATCTCCCTTGATGTAATTAATATACATATAAAAAAAAGATAAGTCTAGGTTGTGAAATTTTTTTTCTTTTATCAATCACTTCATCCTTCTGTGGAGATATCACCTAGATACCTATTTCATGGCATTGAGGATCTCACATTAATTGTAATCCTTTTGTATCTAACCACAGTATTTAATTGAGCAATTCTCTAATTTCCAAATAGCAATTATTCCTACATATTCATCTTGCACTTTTTCACTATTTCCAATCTGATTATTGACTTTTAATAGTTGATTTTTTCTTGTTTCTTAACGCTTATAATAAATTTGTATTGCGAATGATTGCACCTAGCCACCAAGTATTCGACAGAACATCTCATTAAAGATAACAAAACATCTTGATTTATTGCAATACACACCTAAATCAGCTTTTTTGCTTCTCAAAATTAGGTTGTTTTGGGTGTGATTTATTTCCACGCTTAGCACTTGATCCGTGTAAAATAAAGTGAGCACAGAAATCCTTCAATTCTTCATGTCATCTTCCATTTGACTAACTATAGAGGTCAAGCTAACATTTTTCAAATTTTGTCACTAAATATTAAAATTTTTTATAATTTCAAAATTATCTTGGATTAGTATTGTAAAATTTTTATACACTATATCCTTAAACAATGTGATAATTATTATATATCTAATTATTATCGAAAAAAGAGAGATAATGTTGATTATATTTGTGTAACAAAATCTTATTAAAATAAGAGTAATTGCTCAACATGTTCAATTAGACAGTTACCATTATACTGGGAAAGCAGGCTAGTTGACCCAACCTGCACAGGTTACAAGCCCGCACAAATCAGTCTATTTAGACCCACATTTAAGCAGGTTTACTTTTGTGATATTCAATCCGACCCTAAAATAGATTAGACTAATCTTGCAAGTCAACCCGTTTATATAAAAATAAAAAATAATATTACTTAAAAATAAAAAATATAATATTATTAAAATATATTATATCTTTAACAAATATAGCTTTTATAACATGGTTTTTATAAAATCATATTAAAAATTTTCTTTTACTCATTTAATGTTTATTAAAATGGATTTAAACATGTATATATATTAAAAATATCTTTCTAAAAACAAACGGACTAGCTTGTAAGTTAGTTTGCACGGGGGCCACGTACTAAAACAAATTAATTCATTTAAATTCATATTTGAACGGCCTATCTTTTTCAAGTCCAACATATAAAAAGTGAATACAGATATAGACCAGCTAACGGACTTAAGCCAATATTTCTAATGCTAGTTATTGTTGAACGAATTTAGTGAATTGTTACTTAATTGATATCCAGTTTCAACAAATTCAATAAATAAAATTTAATTTTTAGTTTAAATCTCTCCAGTCAAGCACAAAGTGGTGTACTTAAATACTTCTTAGTTTTAAGTTTAGTCTAACTGATTTTTATTAAAGATATGTTTCATAACATTAAAACTTTTCAACGTTAAAATTAAAAACTAAATTTTAAGTGTTAAATCCATTAAGTATTAAATTTATAATGTTGGAAAATTTTCTTATTTTAAACATTAAATATAATTAATAGTTTAACATTTTTATCACAAAATATTAAAATTTTGTATAGTTTGAATATTATTCTTAATTATGATTTTAAAAATTTTATACACCAAATTCTCAAAATAATGTGATAAATGTGCGATGTTAATTTGAAATTATTTTCCCTCTGTTTCCTGAAGTGGAATTTTATGATACCATGTGTACCTTCCTATTCAAACTATTATTGTCAAAACAAAAACTATCCAACTTATGAAGCAGGCATAGAATTTCTCTTGAAGAGTCAAAGAATTTTAAAATCTAATTAGTCAATACTCATAATAATATCTTCAACAACGGTCTATATTGCTTAACGACCAAATGGTGCTGTGAACATATTTATGCAACTCCTTCTTTGGTCTTCGTGTGATGAAGACCAATGAGATTGATGTTGATTGTAATTTGAATTTTGGTACGAATGACGAAGTACAATATGGTCCACAAGTTTTGGAATTTTGAATCTTCTAGTTCTAGTTCTGTTTGTAAGCAAAGGACAAAATAAGAAAACGAAGAATTAAGAATCTGCATTCTACATTCTGTACTGATTGGATTTTCCAGCAAAGGAAATGGGAAACGAAGCAACGTAGTGACTGGGTTGCATGTGCTCACACGGTGGACCCCTCTTTCATGAAAAAGAAATGATGGATTTGAAAGTGCTAATAATTCTCCATGACTAGACTATCAAAGAATCGAACGGATGATTCTCGTTAGTTGCATCGGCATGGAAAGTCATTCCAACCTAAAAATCTGATACCTTTAATATAAGTAAATATTATTATATTTTAACAGATATTTAGACTTATATACGATAATATAATATAATTAGATTTAATCATTTTATATGATAAATGTAGGAGAAATTAATTCTCTTTCTATGGATCCATTACAATGAGATAAGATTATAGTAAAATTTATTATTCCTATTTCAAGTTTAATCTATATTTATATGACTTAGTCTTCAATAACCATGACATCAATATTGTCAACTAAAGTATACCTCTAGCATAATTCATCAAGTAAAATTTATCATTCTCATTTTACACACTTCACATATATTTATCATTCACATTTTTTTTTTTGAATGATTTAATCAAATCAATTACTTTGGGTTAGAGTTCTTATCATCCTCTTATTTTTTATTTCTTGTTTTTCATGTGGTTGATTAAAGAGAAAAAATATTAAGAAATATTGGCAAAGCATTGATTTAATTTATAATTTGATAATTTCATTAAAAATATTGAAAAATTTAAAATTTTTAAATCATATAAAATAATTGTAATATAAATAATTTTTAAGAATAAGGATAATTTTGTTGAGATAAATTTTTTAATACTATCATAATATATATGTGTGTGTGTCTACTAACAAATTAATGATATCATATATTTATAGAATCAAACTATTTATATGATTGTATATCAAGCACACAATAATATTATATTTTATTTTTTTATTATCCTATTTTATGCTATTATATTTATTTATCCTATTTTATACTATCGTTTCCTCAAAATGCATCTTGAATTGATATTGTGTTTGTATGAAAGTGATAGGGCAAATCAATATTGACTTAGATGATAACACCGTCCATTCATTTCTTTGCTATCTTAAGTTTTAATTTTGCCAAAGGCTGTAGATGCTTGGTCAAGATATATAAGTTTGTAAAGACCAATTCAGAAAGAAAAAAAAAGAAGGAAAAAAAAGAAAGAAAGAAATTTTCATGTATTGCGTTTGACTCCAAAACTCTTAAGTCTTAAATATAATATACTTAGTTATAGGTCTGTTCAAGATATAAATAAAACATTTTCAAGTCTCAATTATAATTAATTTTAATACTCAACAAAATAAATAAATTAGGGATAGACAAATATGGTCCAATCCAATTTTTGACCTAAATCCATCTACTTTAAATAGTGTTTGAATTTAGGCTCAAAAATCGGATTTGAGCAAAGAATTAGGTTATACTTTTTAAATAGCAGATCGATCGAAATCCAATCCTATTTATATTTAGATATTAAATATTTTATTAATATTATATATATATATATATTATGTGATGCAAATCTTAATTATTAAAGATTAATATATGTATATAAAAAATTTTCACTTATATTTTTTGATTTTTTTATATATTAAATATAATTTATATGTAAAAATAAATATATCTTATATATTTATAGGTTTTAATTATATTATATATTAAAATATTAAAACTATGCCTAAACTAGCTCAAGTTTGGGCATACCTTTTTTAAAAAGGGCCAAGTTTGAGCTTAAAAAGTATTAAAAAAAAAAATTGGATTAGGCCAGACTTGGATTAAACAAAAATACCTTAATACTAATGTAAACTTGGCTTGAACTTAACTTGATTTTTGCCCACCTATAAAATAAATATATATATAGGCTTCAGTAAAACACAAAATCAACTATAATTATTTGTATTTATTTATATGCCTTGTGGCAAAAAAGGAGGGAAAAAAAAAAAAGAAAACAAGAGGATCACACTCTAACTTAATTAGCATCCCATTCTTTAGTTTTTGCCATTTTTGGTGATATAGAATGTTGGTATATTTCTAAAATTTAAGGATTCAATGACTACCTCTTGTATCTTTCAAATCCACAATGGAAGCTTTGTTAACTTCATTTAGATCACAATTTACGTAAACACAAACTCATCTACATTCTTGATCTTTAAATTTACTTTAGATCTGCAATCATGAACAAAAGTCTCTCCCAGTGCTTGTAAAGCGACTACTAAAGTCCTCCACATCAGAAATTACACATTCCAAATCCTATAGGCCTAAGATGTTATCTTCGAGAAAAATGATAAGGAAAAGAGGTACAAAACTTATATTTTCCATGGTGGTAAATGAGAGCATGAATTTTCTCTATTTTTTTTTTAATATCTTGCTCTACTTGAGAGAAAATGAAAGATCTCATCTTAATTAATCCAGAATCCTGATGTAAGAAATAATTATCTACAAAATCAATTTATAGATAATGTGCTCATCAAATATCAATTAACCACCATCACAAATCTATTTAGGATTAATTGTTTTTATTTATCTCAATTAATTATTTAAACAAATCAAATAAATGGATAATATGATTAAAAATACTCAATTAGCATGTCTATATGAATGCATCACATGTCATGCAACAACCTCCCACTCACACACATTGGCATGCATAGTCCTTAATCCATTGTTTGTTTTAATCTCTCTACCATATGGGAAATGGAACATGCGACCACATAAGAAAGGTTCCGATAAGTAAATGACATATTAAGTCACCATTTAACTACCATGACACAACTCAAGTCCTATTATGCCCCAAATCATCTACTTACACTAGGATTTTTGCATCTCTAACTCCTCTTAAATATTGAGCCATGCACAGACCAATCATGTCCTTTATGTTCATGGTTACATCAACTACACAAGTTTATGAATTAATGTAATTGCTCACGCAAAGAGCCATAAACCCATAAATGTAAGATCAAATGATTTTTATTTATGTTAATCCACTAAGGTTAAGCTACTTTCCTAGACATGTTCCACTTAAACACATGATTCTTGGTCTTTGGGAATCAAGTTAAAGTGGCAACACTCAACTTCACTCCCTAACATAGGTTGTCCTATGGCATATACAATATGAAATGTATACTAAGGTGGATCTCCAACTTAGGGCTTGTCCTGCTATAATATTACTCCATACAGAACTTAGACTAGTCATCACAAAGTGACTAGTTTAAAACACAAAGTCTAAAATCCGATTTCATACATGCTACATAGAGATGTAAAGATCCTTTTTGCTTGATTCTAAGTCTAATCTTAGCTCATAACTATGGTGATAGATTTTTACTATAAATCCTCACTTGTCACCTAAGCAACAAGGAGATCACTTACACTTAGTACCCAGTGATCGTTTAAGTCTTATCCCACCTGTTACTTAAGCATTAGAGTAGATTTTGGTGTGACAAAAGCAATTCAATCCTGGTGACAATAAGTATATATATACATATATACATATATATCTAATTAACCTTTATCATAAGTTAACAAATGACAGGAAAATAACTTTATTTTGCTAAAAATAAACAATGCTTACTAAACCGAAACCTCTAACATATGTACTAAAAACATCTCTTACAAATGGGTTTAGTAAAATACATCAGAAAAATCATTAATAATATTGATATACTTTAGGAAAACTAATCCTTATGCAGTAAAATTATTTTTAGATGATCAAAGGTTAGGAGACTTACTCCTACTTCTTGCTACAATATGAAATGAATCCTCCTCCTAACATAAACATATAGTTCACTATGAACTTACACTAAGCTATTGGCATTATTAGCTTTAGACTCCCACTTAGATAGAATAAAGCCATATTATAAGCATATATTAAATTTTAAGTTCCCATTGACTGCTTCCCAATGTACAATCTCAAGACTACTTTGAAATATACTAACTGCATAGATATCAAGCTGAGTATACATACCATGCTTATCAAACTATCTATTGCATTCACAAATGAAATTTTTTCCATTTCCATCATTTCTTCTTCTATCTTTGGACATTAATCCAAGCTTAGGTGATAGTTCATATCTCTTGGAATATTTACAAGTTTGGAATCAAGTTTGCAAAAATGTTCTAAGATCCCCTAAATGTAGGTTTCTTAAGATAAACTTAACAATAGCACCCAACCTTCAACAACTAGAGCTTTGACACATAAACCATATAACTAAAACCCTAGTGTTAAGTGTCCCAAAAGATTCATACTTGATTGTCAATCATATCATGAATACCCTATTACCACCTAACTTAAAACCTCTGGCTCGTTAAATGCTTACAATGGAACCACTGACCCATAGGAGCACTCAGAGGCATTCTCGGCATCTATGCTCTTATCAAGTGCCATGGATGCCATCATGTATTATGCATTTTCCATCACCTCTTAAAAAAGTAAGTTTGTGATGATTCAATACTTTTCGAAAACAATCTATATCCCAATTCAAGCAGTTGGCTAGGGCATTTACCACTCATTTTGCTACAAGCTAAGCACTAAAAAAGACATCAATGGCCCTACTAAACTTTCAAAAAGGAAAAAGAGAGACACTTAAAGAATATTTGGCCTGGTTTAATAGTTTGGTGTTAGAGATCAAAGATTTGAATGAAGGTGCAATAGTCCATAAACTTATCTCAGGGTTGCTATCCAATCATTCCTCTTTATTATTAACAAAATGCCCAGCAATTTCCTTAGTAGAACTCTTAGCTCAATTGGAAAAATACATTAACATAGAAGAGATGGAGGTAGTGAGAAAGGGAAAAGATCTCTAGGACAAAAATTGGCCATTTGTAAAAAGAAAGGACAGGGAACGAGCACCTACTGGAGAAGGCTTTAACAGCTACAAACTTTTAAGATTATCAATTAATACCATAATCAATGATGTGGAAGCAACAAAGTTAGTGAAGTTCCTACTATAAAAAAATGTGTAAAATTCCCTTTGGCCAACATGAGCAAGTACTACAAGTTTTACAAGAACTATAATCATGAAACAAAGGACTATGTTACATTACAAGATGAAATTGAGCAATTAATTCAAATAGGGTGCCTATTGAAGTACAAGAAGTACCAATCATGCAAAACTCAACTGATTGAGAGAGCGCAAGAACACATGCCTCAAAATAAAAGAAAGGAGATTGTCAAAGTTAAATCCCTAATAGTCGAAATGATTGAAACAATAATGGAAAGGTTCAAAGGAGAAGGATTGTCCACGAACACTAAAAAATGTTATCTTCAAAAGATCATGAATGTTATGTCAAAAAGGAAAAAAGAAAATTACAAAACCATATCCTTTATAAAAGAAGACTTTGACGGCATTGATAAGGGCCATGATGATGAAATTTTGACTACGGCCAATAGTATTCATGTCATACTTGTTGATGAAATTCCTAACTCTGGCATGAGTATGACAAATGGAGACAAACCAAAAGATAGTCCAAAAATGTTTTATAATCAATGTTGAGGTAGAACAAGAGAAGAGGAATACCAGCAGAGCAAAACCTATCATCATTAACTAAACAGTTAAAGAAAAATGCTAGTCGGTCAAGATAACCATGATAAATGTTTGCGACCTAAGCCATAAAAGTCTTGATCCTATGTCCAAGTTGATTGAGGTGAAGTTTTTTTGGTGAGGAAGATAAGTGTATAGTAAAGGTAGAGGCAAAGTTACGTCTGGCCAAGAGAAAAAAGCTTGTCAATTTGCTCAAAAAACATGTCAAGGTTTTCACGTGGAAACTAATCAATATGCTTGTAATAGATCCAACTATAGCTTGTAATAAGCTAGCACTTGACCTAAATGCAAAACTTTTACAACAGAAGAAAAGGAATTTCAGAACAAAATGTTGAGAGGTAATACAAGATGAGGTACAACAGCTATTAGATGCTGGTTTCATCCGAGAAGTGTCCCATTCCACATATATGGCAATTGTAGTCATTATCAAAAAACCAAATAGAGGATGGCTTATATGTGTCAATTTCACAAACCTCAATCAAGCATGTCATAAAGACTTATACCCTTTGCCCAACATTGATCTATTAGTGGACAACACTTCAAGTTTCAAGGTGTTAAGCTTTAAAGATGTGTTCTTGGGATACAACTAGTTTAAAATGCACATGGATGATGTAGGAGCGACTTATCAGCATAGGAAAATGAAGTGTTCTCATAGTAGATTAGCCAAAACATAGAAGTATGGAATAATGAATGTCAGAAAGCCTTTAAGAAACATAAAAGGTACTTAGTAACTTCATCAATCTTGTTAAAGTCACAAATAGGCAAATCCTTATACTTGTATTTAGCATCATCAAAGGACGTGGTTAGCATGGTCCTAAGAACGAAAGAAAACAATGAGTAAAAACCAATCAACTTTGTTAGCAAAGCCCTGCATAGAGCAAAACTCCAATATTAAGAAAACAAAAAATTGGCATTTGTGTTCTTATTCACCTTGAAAATGTTAAGATTCTATTCACAAGCTCACCAAATTATAGTTCAAATAGATGAGCCCATTTGGTAGGTCCTCCAAAAGCTCGATCTAGCCAGTCGTCTAGTGGCATGGTCAATCAAACTCTCTAAATATGGACTAATATTTGAACCAAGAAGAGCAAAAAAAAAAAAAGTATTTGCAAGCTCTGGCAGACTTTGTAGTATAAATGACACAAGTAGAAAACCTTGGAGAGTGATCAAAATGGAAGTCTTTTGTAGATAGGTCATCAAATAAAAAATCTCTACAATGAGTATAAGAAAATAGGTGTTCAAATAATCTTTACAATGTGCAATTCATAATTAGTTAAAAGTCAAATTAATAGCAACTATGAAATAAGGAAACCTTTAATCGTAAGATATGCAGAGAAGGTTAAGTAGTTGTTGAAAGGGTTTGAATATGAAGTGAAATAGATTTCAAGGGAAAAGAATGACTAAGTAAATGCTTTGGCAAATTTGGCTAGTGCAAAGCCAATGGTCAATGACAAAACCATAATTCAGGAAACAGTGCAAGTACCAAGCATAGAAGAAGTTGAAACTATGAATGTAGAAAAAAAATGGACATGGATAGAACCAATAGCAGAATTCTTAAAAGATTGACAAAGACTTGATGACAAAATAGAAGCAAGAAAATTAGAAGATGGTCATTTGTACAAAAGAGGCTTTGCTTTCCTGACTTTAAGGTGCTTAATACTAGAAAAGTAGAGTATATGTTAAGAGTTACATGAGAGGATATATGGAAGCCTTACAAAAGGAATTGCACTAGTAGTAAAACTATCAGATCTGGATATTATTGGCTAACAATGAAATCTAAAGCCCTGCAATTCATTAGAAAGTGTGAAAAATGCCAAAAGTTTGCACATATAACTTGAGAGCCTGTATATGCATAACAACTAATTGTCTCCCTATGGTTGTTCTCTCAATGGGGGCTAGATTTTGTTGGAACATTTTCAAAGGCTTTAGGACAACAAAAAATACTTATTGATAATAGTGGATTACTTCATTAAGTGGGTGGAAACTAAGACCCTAGTTACATTGGAAGGTTTGTTTAGGGTCAAAGAAAGCTTAAGAAATGGTGCATACCACCTAGAAATTGCGCAAGGGGATGCCATCCCTTGAACCAAGAATGTGTCTCTCCTGAAATAGTATTTTACTTATGTGTAAGAATGAAAAACTAAATGAAAGAATAATAACCCAAAATCTCAAGCAATTTCAAACAATGATAAATTGAGAAGATCCTTTGATATAATAAAATCGAGTAGATCCTTCAAGACAATCAACTGAGCAAATCCCTAGAAACAATAATTAATCGAATAAATCCCTTAGAATAATTAACTGAGTAGATCCCTTGGAATAATTAGTTGAATAAATCACTTAGAATAATTAACTAAGCAAAATCCCTTAAACTATCAAGTCAAGCAAGCCTCCTAAAATAGTTAAACAAAGTTAGGGGTTAGCCATTTAAAATTTTAAAGGCATGTTAGGAGCTAGAAATACTAACAAAATAAAAGATAAATTATAAAGGCAAAGCAAGCTACCAAAGGCATTTAATAACAAGCAAGTAAAAGTCATAAAATCAAAATTATACAAAATTATCTCAAATTATCCAAAAAAGTAGGACACTAGCTCCCCAGGAAAAGGAAAACTAAACTATTACAAGATTAACACTTGACATCCCAAGTGGCTTAAAATCCCTATTATTGAGATCATAAGAAACTTACAAAAGTCAATGTCCACATTTAGGTTAAAGAACTTAACTTATTATTGGGTGACATTAAAACCTAACACGTACATTGAATAATAAAGTACCTCAGCATTCGTGACTGCCTTCTTACTTGCCTCTTCCAAGTCTACTTTAATAGCGACAATATTTGCTTGAGTCATTCAGAGTTCCATATCCCAAGTGGCCAAATCCTTCTGAGTAGCATGAAGCTACCTATTCTTTTTCTCTAATTCCTCCTCTCAATTCTTCTCTTCAGATTTATAAGTGGCTACCAAGTTTTTTGGTTTTTTTAAGCTCTCCTAAAACAACCTTAAACTAGTCAAATAGCTCTTTAAACTCTTTTTTTTTTTGCATTGCCAACTCAGAGGCCATTTGTCCTAGTTTCCCTTGTAATGCAATAATAATATTAGTCTCTACAGCTGTTGGAGTGTTTTTCCCCAGTAAATTGATTAATGATAGAATAGATAACAAACTATAAGATAGTTAGTCAAAACAAGTGAGTAAATTTAGTGGCTTTGATCCGTTTGATCAACTCTTTTTTATGAGTAATGTCTTGGTTAAACACTATCTTTTTTTTTTTAAAATAGCTGGTGGTATCAAGATCATGACACCAAAGGCTATCTATTGATTCAATGTTAAAAGGGACCACAACCAAAGGCTTTATGGTCATTAATTCCTCCCAAAGAGCTTTCCTTACTCAACATAGCCAGCCAAAGTCTTCTTAACGAATAATGACCTCAGGATATGCAGCCCCGTTATCTAAAGCATGGGAAGAGGATTCAAATTGAACATCTATTTTGTATTTTTTTATAAGGTTGCCAACAGATTTCGAGGGAGTGGGAGTTGGTGACTTCTTCGATGATAGATTGTGGTCATCGAGTAGGGCTGTTAAAATGGGCTAGCTCGCCCTGACCTTCCTCAACCATCCACCAAATAAGGCAGGGCAAGCTGGCCTGCCAGTTGGGCAATCTGAGAAAATCTTAACCCAAATCAACCCATTTGCATGGTGAGACGGGCCAACCTGATGGGCCTAACCTATTTTGATAGCTAAAATTGTCAAAATGAGTCGGCCCATACCAACCCACCCTCAATTCGCCTCAACCAGCCATCAAACGAGCCAGGGCGGGTTGGCTCGCCATTTGGATGGGTTGAGAAAATCTCAACTCAATCTAACGCATTTGCATGGCGGGATGGGCCAACCCAACGGGTCTAACCTATTTTAACATCTCTACCCCTAAGTAGGATGGAGTAGTTGGTGATTGAGTCTATAAAAAAGACTAAAGAAAAGCAAACTACTTATTTTTATATCATACTAGGATATAAGCAATGTGATTAGGATCAATTTCCATCAGGTTGAAATCTTCAAGATTAAGCCAATGACCTAAAAAGAAAAGCAAATTCGTAAGGTAAGATGAAAGAAAACAAGTCACAAAGTGCACAAAGTATAGGATACATAAATAACTATTTGGGCATCATGAGACCATGTGTCAAGCAATTAGCATATGAGATCTTGGTCGTTAGATGAATAAGAGTCCAACTTTTTGATCTTGGGTTGTCTAGCGAGAAATGACAAGAACTCTCTCAAGCAATTAGAAAATCAAGGAACTAGAAGAATCACAAACAGGCCATTAGAAAATGAAACAATGATAAGAAAGGCAAAGTAGAAATGAAAGAAGTAGAAGTAAAAGTAAAGAGCATACCTTTGGAAAGAGCACTCTGTGAGAGAACCAAGCAAGAAGAAGTAGGAAAAGATGGGGGTACAAAGATTAACAAGGAGAATGTAAAAATGACAAATATGAACAAAGTTCCACTTTTATAATCAAAAGATTAAAAACTCAGATCCATTACATCCAATAGATGAGAAATGGATCTTGGTATTTAAAATCCAACGATAAAGATCAAATCTTATTAAACAACCCAGATTTGTGGAACAAATAATCATTAAAAGTCACCTTGATAAAAAGCAAAGATAGTAAAACACAATCATTCCTATCATTTTTTAATAAGCAGTAAGGCACCTTAAAAAGTGAAAAAAAAAAAAAGAAACATGAAGAGCAGGCTATCAAAGGATAGAAAGGACAAGTGATGACAAACTCACAAAAATAAATGACTGGCCAGGCTCGTCCCACCTGGCTAAATAAGACCAACATGAATAGCTCATCACAAGCAGAACTTGTCAAACTAACCTATTTGATGAAAGCGAGTGGCCCTGGACAATTGGCCCTGGACGATCAAACATGAATGACTAGCCTTGATTACTTACTCCCACATGGCATATCCTGATTTAAACTTTATCATGCCATACACTTGGTCACGAAAAACCCATAATTGGGGCCCAAGTTCACACTAAATAAGTGTCTTAACAATTGTATAAATAATAGATAACTCCTACCTATAAGGACTACACATACATGCTATTAGTCATGGCTATTTTGTGTAACTTCAGATTTTGAGGTATATGTATTTTTTGATATTTATGATATATATAATTATACACAAAATTGCCAGAAAAAAAAATAGTGAAGGTAGAAGAGTCAAATATAAAAATCAAGATTCATCAATTTTTTCTATTTCTTAATGATTGATCATACCAACAATAATAGGAATAAACGATAAGAAAAATAATAATAGAAAGTAATAATACAAGACGACATAACGTGGATGAGTTGAAAAATATATTGTGTAAGTTATACAATGATGCTTTTTCTTATGTAAGATTCGATAATGTCATGTAACAAAAGCATCACTTGTTCATCCAGCTAATGGTGATCATGGTTAGGTCTTAAGCTAATAGAGAAGGCTTTTTACATGAAATTATATATTATGCATTAATCTGAGCTCAAGCTCATTCTTAATTTTTTTTAAAAAAAAATTTGATTCGACCTAATTTTTATTCTTCATGAATCAAGTCTTGATTTAAGACCTAGCATAAGGTCCAAATCTTTTTTAAGTTTTTTTAAAAATATTTGAATCTATTATTAAGGTCTTATAAATAATTAAAAGAAATTTTGGCATAAAAATATATTTTAATTAAATAATAATA
>JANHAO010009046.1:0-18763 GCA_026873985.1 Saraca asoca | reverse complement strand
AGATTTCTAGGGATTTAGAAATCTTGTATAGGTTAGCAAGTACCTGTAAAATCTTGTGTATTTTCTTAGGTTTAGAAGAGCTTGTCTCAATTCTTCTAGGTTAGCAAGAAAGTTCAAAATCGATTCAAATTTTTTCAGATTTATTTTAAGTTTTTCAATTGATTTGACAATCAATTTATGATTCAAAAATTTGCACTATGAATCGATTCTTGAACCGATTCACAAAATTTTAAATGTTTCAATTTGTTTTAAATTTCTCAAAATTCTTATTCAATATAGGCAAATCAATTGAAGAATCGATTTAGTCTTAGATGAATCAATTTCCTAATTGATTTAGTCACCAGAACATATTTTTGTTGTAACTCACATTAATTTTTTTTTTAACTTGGCAGAATAACTAGATGAGGGGAAGTAATTACATTAATTTTGAGTCAAAATTTAGAGCAGTTAATTCAAATAAAATGAATTTAGAGCAACATGAATTAGAATAAGCTAATATTTTTTATGTTACTGACCATTATTCTAGCTTTATATTTTTGTTATTATTATTATCTTTTTTTTCTTAACAATTGATATAAAATTTCTTCTCTTTTTTATGGTTTTATTGTTGAAAACCTTTTTCTTCTCTTTTTTTTTTAGAGTACCAATTTCTTTTTGATGTGCTAAAAGGGGAAGATAGATAAGATTTGAAAAAAAGGGGAGAGAGAGGAGATTTTCAAAAATTTCTAAATTCTTGGAGAAAAGATAAGTATAAAATTTTTTTGAATCTCATATGAAATTGATTTTTAAGAAACTTTGAATCTCATTTGAAATTGTTTTTCATCATCAAAAAGGGAGAGATTGTTAGTCAAGGTTATCCTAGCTACATATTTTTCTTTGGTTTTGATGTTGAAAAATAATTTTAGTTTATAGTACCATCTAACTATGTGTTTGAGTGTTGATTTGTTCTACAGGTTCAAAGTTAATCAAGTTTGCTCAAAAGATCAACATTACTTCTAGGTTTTTATTCAATTTCATAGGATCTTTTGTAACTGAAATCTTATTTAGATTGCCCAATTATATTTTTCTTAAAAAAATTTATATTGAGGTAAAATAAATCATTTAAAATGAGTTTTCAAACAAAAGTTTTCACATAAACATTTTATAAGTTATTTCATAAGTTAAATTTTTATAAAAACTATTTTTCACTGTGTGAATTAATTCACGAATCGATTTATGTTGAAAAACTGTTGATATGAACTTGAATCAATTCATCAATCGATTCATGAAGAAATTTTTTTTACCGAAGGTTTGAATCTTTTTTAAATCGATTCGAGATCTATTTTCAAAATATGATGAATCGATTCATCAATCGATTTAGTGATGAATTTTCACATGATCTAAATCGATTCATAAATCGATTAGTTAGCTACAAGTTTGTTATAATTGCTACGTATTAATTTATAGATCAATTCAAAGACTAAAAATTAGTTATTTTTTTCTTAACTATAAATAGACTAAACCTTCTTTCATTTTCATAATACACTACAATGAAAACTGAAAAAAAAAATGTAGAGCTTTCATTTGATCTTCACTACCTCACCTGATTTCAACAATTCAATCATTTCTTAAGCAATCTGAAGGAGATTTCTACTTAGCTAATTAAGATTTATATCTCAATTTTACTATTTATATTTTTAAACTCTATATTTTTCTATTTCTTTAAATTTCTAGGGTTAGAAATGTAGATACAAAGAAAAAGGTTGAGTTTCCCTTTGCATCCTTCTAAAATTGTGAGATTGATTACAATTTGTAGGAGGTGCATTGAATTCTTATTAGATCTTCTTCACTATGAGGTTAGTTACAATTAGGTTAGATTTAGAATTTTTGTATCTTAGGTATTATAAGAGCCTGTGAAATTCTTATTGTAAAACTGGTGTGTAGGAGCTCTATTTTAAATCCTGTGTTAGTAATAGAATAAGATCATTTGGTTGAGGATTGATCCAGTGGAGTAGACTTGAATTATGATTTCAATTCAAGTTAAACTACTTTAAAAACTTGTGTGTTAATTCTTTTCATTATTGCATAATTTCTGTTGCTGCATAATTTTTATTTCTACATAAAATCTATGATATGATTTTCTATTATATTAGTTAATAATCAATTAATTGCTAACTACACATTCTAACATAAAAAGTCTTCTTCTTTGCATATTGTGCATTTTTTAAAAATTTAAAGTTGATAATTACATTTCAATTGATTTTATTATTAAATTCAATTAAATCATAAAGAGTATAAAATTCCCCAATAGGAATAAGGGAAAGATCCTAATTCCTATCTATCTTTTGGGACCAACAAACTAAAGGTGTAAGTTCGGTGTCATTACATCCAAGTGCAATAATTAAAGGGAGTTTTAGCATATAAGTCATACGTTCATGACACCAAATCATGTTCATGACTCAAAATCCTGTGATTATGTGCCACTAATAAAGTGATTTTGAAGCAAAATGTAATGTCTTTATGCACACACAAAATGGGAAAGGCGCTATTACAATTAACAAGATATCATTTGTATAGGCATTGGCAGTAATATCTATCAATTGTTGCCTAGTTACATGAACAAATGGCAATAATAGATCAAACATTGGGAAATTATTATTTAGTTACATAGGTTATATTAGGGTTTGCATGGTGGCTGACATGCAAACTTTATAGGTTGGGGTTTCATGCCATTTATGACTTGCATGAGTATATGTTAGTTTTGTAGGAATTAATGGTTCACTTGCAAAGCTTATGTCATGCAATCCTAATACATGCAACAATGCTAATAACTCCCACTCCAACATATTTCATGACAAATTGGGTAAGGTTAATGGTATGAGTGACTCAAAATTTAGAATTTCATCCTGTTATAGTGTATTTGACACCTGAAAAATTTGATATTGCATGTGAGATGACTATGGCTAAACCTACTAAAGGCATAACTTTGGTGTCATTTAATGCAAATGCAATAATTCTAGGGAGTTTTGACCTATAATTCATATATTCATGGAACCAAATTATGGCCATGATGAAAAATCCTATGAATATGTTATGCTAATCTAACAATATTGTAGCAAAATGTAATGTCTTTGCACATAAAATGGGCATGTGTTACTGCAATTGACAAGAAGTCATCTATATTTGCACTAATAACCATGTATGTCAATTGTTGCCTTGTTACTTGAATGAATGGCAACAACAAATTAGACATTAACAAATATTATTTAGTTACATAGGTTATAACAAGGTTTGCATAGTGTATGATTTGATTGCCATCAAGTTCGTAAATAGTCTCCTAAAGTGCTCAAACGACAACATGACAGTGTTGCAATTTCAAATAAGTCTGTTGCATTATATTATGGTATCCTTGCATGCCTTTATGGGTTGGGTTTTCATCCCATGAGTGATTTATGTGAGCAAATGTTGATCTTGTAGGAAATAATGGTTCACTTGCAAAGCTTATCTCATGCAATCATCATATATGCAACAATGTTAATAACTCTCACCCAAAGATATTTCATGGCAAAATGTGCAAGGTTAATGGTATGGATGACTTAAAATTTAGAATCCTGATATAGTTTATCTAACATCAAAATATGATATATAGTGCAATTGAGCTTAACAGCAACTTTTTGATAGAAAGTTGCAATTTTTTCAAAAAATATTATAAGATTTTTATAATACTTGCAAGTTGCACAATTTATATTAAGATTTTGCAAGTATTTTGTAAAAATTTGCATGATTTTATGTTAATGTTTTCATAAAATCTTGCAATTTTTTCATGAAAAGTTCCAATTGTAATTTTGTATGACTAAGTTGCAATGTAAATATATGATCTTGTGACATTTTATGGGAAGAGATGTAATGTTTTATATTATAATATTTTAACTTAATGTCAAATCAAAATCAAATCATAAATATAAAATCAAAAAATGTCAAATCAGATATGGGAGGAAGTATGGATACTCACTCTCTATGAAGTTATACGAGGATTAAATCCCAATAAAAATAATATTAAAAAAATACATTCTCTACTTTACTTTTACCTTGGCAAGACTGGGCTTTAAAGGAGAATAAATTATATCAATGGCAATGTTTGTCAACAAATGTTATAGTTTCTTAAAGATCCTGCCAATTTCTTCAAGAAATTGAATGTGTGAATGTAGAAAAGATGTATGTATAAAAATCATTATGGGCTCTTTGTAAAAACAAAATTGTAGGTCCCAATATACAAGAAGATATAAATCTCTCCATAAATTTACTTCTTCAATTTTCTAAAAAAAAAAATGACATCGAAATTTTGCTAATCCAAAGATATTGGCTAATAACACCAAAATTTTGACATTTTTCAAAACTATTATTTCTATCTTAGAATTGGACATATGAAATTAAACTAATAGTCTGTTTGGATGGAAGAAAATCAAAAAAGGGGAAAGAGATGGAAAAACTATCCTTCACAAAAATAAACTAAAAGAAAAGATAACTTTATATTTCCTTTCCTTCTCTTTCTTTTCATTTCCTTTGTTTCTAATCAAACCATAAGAATGTTAGTGTGGTGAGGACTAAAGGAGGAAACAGGACCATTATCCTCAAACACTACAAAAAGGGTGACCTGATCATAGGGAATAGGGAATAAGAATGATCATTAACTATTATAGGATCAATTTGAATAGTTAAAATTAGACAAGGTTTATAAGGAGTGTTTGATTCAGAAAATCATATATTTCTAGGAATTTTAATGTTCAGAAGAATGTGATTTCCTAAGAATGTCACATTATCATATTTAATTCAATTGAAATAATTCATAGGAATGCTACGATATTATATTTTAATTAACTTGTATATTTTTAAAAATATTTTTAAACTATTAAAAATGCCTTCATAAAAAATTGAGTGGTCATCATTAAAAAGTTAACTGACCAATGGTGGTATATGGTGGTCAACGACGATTGGTAGTGAAGGGCGATGGTTAATAACAATGGGTGGTGGTCAATAGCAGTAGGTGGTGGTAGATAGCTATTAATGCCAAAGATGATAGTAGTGCTAGTTAGTGGTAAATGGTGGTCAACGATATAAGTGGTGATGAGCAATGATCAATGGTAGTAGTGGTAGTAAGTGATAGTCAATGATGATAAGTGGTAGGTGGTGGTAGGCAATATTCAATGGCAATAGATAGTGATAGTCAATGATGATAAGTGGTAGGTGGTGGTAAGCAGTATTCAATGGCAATAGATAGTGATGGGTTAAGGTGATAAGATATTAATAAAATGGTAGATAAAATAGTCTTTTTCTATGACTAAAACATTCCTATGTCATGGGAATATAAGATACCCATCATTGAAAATAAAGGTCTTAAAGATTACAGTTTTCAATAAGATGTTGATGAATCCAAGCCAACATTAAGATTTTATAATCACCTCCAATAATGGTACGACTAGTTGGAAAAGTTCTAAATAGGATACAAATGCATATTCAACCACAAGGCTCAATATATTACAACATCAAATGCAACAAAGGACACTATTTGGATAAAGAATTTCATCTCAAAATTGGGTGTAGTTCCAAGTAATGTTAATCCAATAAGTGTGTATTATGATAATAATGGTGTCATTGTGCAAGCAAAGGAGCCAATGTCTCATTAAAATCCAAACATGTAGTACAAGATGCCATTTGATTCGACAGATTATTGGTAGATGAGATATAAATATGGGAAAAAAAGCTTCCTTCTCAGAGAACATAGCAAATCCTTGACTGAGCCTTTGTCACAATAAGTTTATGAACATCATCTTGAGAAGATAGTCTGGAGATACATAGGCAATTGGCTTTAGGGAAAGTAGAAAATTGTTAGAAACATGTCATTAAAGCTAACTATATATGATGTAATAAAAAGATTTTGTAACTATTTTATTCTATTAATTATTATTAAAATGTATCTTTTCTTTATCATTCATTTATTATTGTAATTACTAATTAATAAAGCATACAGATCAAAAGGAATCACAAACGAGTTGGTGCATAAAGATGACAATCATGAATCAAGATTCCTTACAAGCCTTGGTCTTAAAGACTCCTATTCATAAAATTTTGGGAACAGACACCACTAGTTTGGATGGAGAAACACAAATGATGCATGCTTAATTAGGAAAATGTCTCATTTCATAGACATTGGTGTAGAGACATTAATGTATATATGTGGGTGCTCATTATTAGAATAAGCTCACCGAATTGACCCACCGAGAATTTCCTAAATGGTATATAAATAAGTTGAACAGGAATTCTCACAACACAATGGTCTTGGTTCTTAGACTTGATACATCATAGTAATCTTATATATAGGTGATCATATTTTGGTACTATTTTAATTCTTAAGAATCATGAAAGGGACAATTATTAGGTATAACTTTATTGTATATGAAGGTTAGTGAATATCAACAAAGGATCTATCACTTCTCAAAATGAGATGAGAATGTCATTAATTTCCTAAGTACCTTAACTCAGGAAATCCTTGGCTAATGTAGGGTGAAATCAAAAAATAGGTTTATGAGTTTTACAAATGAGTCAAGTAAAAGAATAGATAATAGTTATTAAATAGTTAGGATTTTTGACTTTATACCATATCCTAAGTTCAACTAGAACACTAGATGAACAGAACGAATGTATTGCATGGTAATTTTAATTTCAAAGGTTTGTTATTTTCTTCACATTGACTAGGTGTTCATGACAACATTGCTAAACATTAATCATGATTTATAGGGATCTAGAATTGATGAAATTAATTCTAACTAGTTAATTAAAGAGTTTAATTAATGTTAAAGATTGAAAGTGTGTTATAAGTTTAATGGTGAACCTAAGGGTTCACATATATAAGCTTGTATGTCTCTATACATTTATTTATTTAGAGCTAACTAGTTTAGCACAAATGCGATACACATACAAAAATATTACATAATTTTTTATATTTATTATTTATATTAGATTTAATATACTAACATCATTATTTAATTCATTCTAATTTAAAATTTTAATAATAATTTTAAAATATTATTGTTATAAACACTACTTGAGTAGATATTTCATAATTTTAAAATAAATAAAATTTGATGTGCTTGGTGTATGTCATTAGAAAACATAAAAACTTATTTTAAAACCTATATTTGATGGTAAAAAATATAATTAACTACAATAATTATAAATTATTCAAGATAATATAAGCAATATAGTTACAAGTAAATATAATTTTTAAGGGTCACTATATATTATATCAATTTATATGTATCAATAGACAATGGTATTTCAATTTATTTATAAAATAATGACGTAATAATATTGAAAGAGTAAATAATCAATTTGACACTATAATGGAATTTGTAAGAAAATATCAAACAAGTACACCATAAAGATATAGAGTTGATAATTAAGTACAACTAAGATATACAACATAAATCATATAAAATTATAAAATTAACATATTTAGTTTAATTAATAAAATAAAACAGGCAACCAAAATAACAAAGGCAAATAATCAAATATCATAACAAATTAATACAATTGAAGTTCTTCACCCAAGCATACTACATTGCAAAAATGACAAGTCCTTTATTCTCCCGGGAGAACAAAGAGATAATTTTCTCTCTAAACTAACCCCAAAGTGTTAATACTATTCTTTCTAAAATAACAATGCATTATGTGAGTATTATTCAAATTAATCATGATTTAAAAACTTATCATAATTAAAAAATAATTATAATTTTAGACAAAAATGATTTGAGAAGTCAGTTTACTATGGATCTTTTAGTTTTACTTCAAGTCCCTGACTTTTACAATCGTGTTCCCACTTTCAAAATTGTTGCCCAAATATGAAGTTTCTCCGATTATATCTATAACATCAAGGATTAATACAACAAAATATAAAATAATTTGCAATATAATATTGATCCACTTTAATTAAAAACATTAAGTATCATATTAAAAGTATGTACATACCAACCAAAAATATTTCATTTTAATGGCTTCAATTTCACTAAAACTTGAGAAGGAAAAGTCATATTCAGGAATACCAAAGTCCATCACCTCTATTACTATATAGAGTTATTTTCCAAGTTCACTTTGTATTTATAGTGTGTGGTCTTATATTTGTAATTGTGGAGGGTGACTCCAAGGTAATGTATCAAGTATGCACTACCTTCCTTTGAGCATTTCTTAAACCTTAAAACCAAGAAACTTTAGATTCTACTTTCAATTCAATCATCTTTTGGTATAAATATTAAATATAGATCCAAATTTTAGAAAAACTAAACACCTATTATAATCTCTGACTAATTTAGTTTGTATAAATTTAGTCCCTTAAAGAATTTTAGTGTCAATTTAGTACATCAATTATTCAATTACACCCAATCAAGTCCCTTAAAGATTTTTAGTCTCACTTTAGTTTTCTAGTTATTCAATAATACCTAATCAAGTCCCTGTATTAGTTTGTTGTTGAAAAATTAACACAAAATTATTAAAACAATAATTGATTTTCTAGAGCAGAAATGATATATATAGCCATATTAATATTATAACATTGTTATATCAGCAAATTAGTTATTTTGACATCACTTATTTTTAAAATTTAAATAATAAATTAACAAAAGGACTAAAATAAGTGTAATTGAATAACCGGAGAAAAAAATTGATACTAAAAATTTTTTAGGGGCCAAATCAATACAAATTAAATAAGCAAGAGATTGAAATAAGTGTTTACTTTTAAAAATATTAGCTGGTGAACATGGTGTTGCAAAAATGGTTCTTGGAAATAATATTTTTGGGTAAATTCAAAGCCAAAAATCAATAGGGCCCACACTCCAAATAAAGTAGGACCAAGTGGATTTACATTTTCCTCTACGAGATGAATAATTATATATATTTGCATATAAAAATTTCATTTAGAGTTGAATGAGAAAATTGACTCTAAAGTTGCTCACTTGAAATTGTATTTTTTGATGAATTCATTTGGCTTTATTTATTTAATTTATTTTTTGTTTATTTTCTAGAAAACAAATATGCATGTTTGTTCATTTAAAGTTGTATTTGTTCCCAACAAACATAACATTTGGGGAGAGTTACGTTTATTCCCAACAGGCATAATATATAACTGTTCGAATGACCACGAACAAGTATCAATACCCTTGGATGATGCTAAAAAATATATCAAAAAAAAAATTGCTTCCTCTTAAATATATAGTATTCAGTTGTGTTTACTAAGGTTTTGATAGATTGAAAGGTTGTTTCTATCAAGGATGAAAATCCATTCTATCCTAAGAGATGATTGCTTACAACCTTAAACACTATGTCAGGGAGCAAAATCATCTTAAGAAAACAACTTGCATTCATTAGGCTTGGATCATTCTTTGCTTTGTATTATGATTTTATGAAGAAAATGGAAAATGGAATTTTGATATGATAATGGTTCATTATATCTTTCTTTTAACAACCTTATCATTACAATATAGTTTACATAAATCATAGTATAGAATACAGATAGTTGAGTCTAGCATGAGCTTGAGATTATCTTGGTAAATCTTAATTATTCTTGAATGACTTATATTTGATCATAACCTTAATATTTTCTTTGATTTTATTTGGACCCTTTTCTAGGTTAGCTAGGTTATGGGTCCTAAAATTTTATTAAGTCTGAGCAGTTATGAGTGGGCTATATGAAATATGTATTTATTGAAAAGGAAAAATCTCAACTTTAATTGCTCTGATGTTCTTTACTCTAAAAATGATTTTCAAAGAATTTTTGAAGATCTTTAAATGGCTTTTTGAGAAGGTGAAAAATGATTTTTTTTCTAAAATTTGCCATTTTGAACTAGAACTTCAAAATTAATTTTTTTTTCTTTAGAGTTTTCATTTTTTTATATTTTATTTGAATCCAAATGGGGGTATTTCCTATTTCCTTATTTACATTTATGTCTCAAGTAAATGAAGAGTAAAATATAAATAAAGACAAATGAGGACATTTAAAGTGCAGTAGTCTTTGGCAATAGGGCATAAGGTGCAGTAATCTTTTGGCAATAGGGCACCCTATGATTTTGATCGCATATCTATGATTCAGATCACAAGACCTAGACTACTACTAGAAAGTTTGCAAAATCTTATAATTCTGATCACAATTTGAATTGATTTATGTGATTTGAATCACAAGATGCCGAATTGTGTATTTATGATTCTAATTATGATTCAAATAGTAGGATTAGATTTTGAACCTAATATCATGATTGCGATTCAAATTATCTAGACAAAAATTGAATAGGCCCAACTGCTATAAATACCAATTTACCTTATTTCTTTCTAAAAACATCAAACCCTTCACAGTTATTTCTTCTCATCTCCTCCTTCCTTCCATACCAGATCCAAGTCCTTTAATTTCTCTTAAATTTTTTTCACAACTTCTTGGTATTTTCATTCATTTTAGCACAAATCTTATTGGAAAGCCAAAGAATTTAAGGTGTACTTGGAGAAAACTCTTGAAAAGGTGTAAATAGGAAACCCTAGCTTAAAATGTCTATAGAATCTTTGTTCTTTTCATTTTAAAAGGTAATCCCAAGACTCAATTAGTAGTTTACAAGTTAGATTAATTTAGATTAGCTAATGGGTAGTAATAATTTCAATTTTCTTGAGTTAGAATTTATAGTGTGAATTGGGAATTTTGGGATAGGATGAGATTCTTGTTAGAACTAGTTTTCCTATGATTTAATTTATAGATTGTGGTTGATTTGGTGCTTGTAGGTCATTCAAAAACTCCACCTACAAACTAAGCTCAGAATGGGATAAGGAGAAGTAGATCCTTCTTGTACCAATAGTAATAGAGAGTAGATAATGTACATTTCACAAGTTCTTTTCATGCTTTCCAACCCTTCTAATGATTTTGATATCATGGTTATTGAATTTTGTTTTCTTTCCAATGATTATGAAATGAACTTAAGAATGGATTTTGTAATTTTCCTATGCTAGAAGAAACTTATGTATCTTTGGGACAAACATGTTTAACATCTTGTTTAGCCATGATAAGAAAGAAAATGTTATGATGAATTGAACACTATTTCTCGAAGTATTTGCTAGAAGATTTTAAGCAAGAAGTTTTAGACATGGTAAAATGATACCATGAGCATGGGACAAAGTGAATGAATGATTTGATATTGAAAGAATAAAGACTAGTTAAGACTTGTTTGAATTTTGGTTGCATAAGAATGTTAAGGTTATACTTTATGAAAATATTTTTCCTTATTATTGTTGTTTCATTGTTTCATAAATTGTTTTATGGAAAGATGCCTAGTTAGAATAGTATTAGCTTGGTGCACTAGGTAGAAGTTAAAGCTAGAAAAGGTCACATGGGGAAGGGTAGTGCTTAGCACCCAGTGTGAAAGTCACAATAGGTGACAACAAGTTTAGATAAGTTGTGTGCTTGCCCAGTTGGTTAGTCTACCCCGAGGAAGCTAAGTGCTCGACAGTTGGTTCTAGCTTGGAACCTTCCAAGAAAGGATTACTATGTTTTGAATAAATATTTGCTGGACTTATCATGTATACTTTTGGACTTATAAATGCTTGTTATTATGTTATCTTCTCTTTCCTCAAAGTTATTTCCTTACACTATTATTTATGATAACTTAATTTTGAAATTGAATATGGTTTTGATGAAAAGCTCGTGCCCTCATTTATTCCAATTCCTTTGGAATACATGTTACCTATTTATTGAGCTTTATGACTCACTCATATTTTTCATTAAAAACCCTTTTCAGATTCATGAGTAATTTTAGGTCCTCATCTTTGGCACCATAGTTAAGGAATGCAGTGTCTTAGTGAGCTTCACACCTTGTTCATGTGAGCTATTTTTTTTGTTGATGTTTATACATATATAAATTGACTTTAGATGTGCTCTATACACCACAGGCAGAATCTTTCACTTCTGCTATAGTAGGGAAAAGCTTTTGAAAAGTTGTAAAAGATATAATGTTTGATTGATATTGAACAGATTTGTAAGTTATAAGAAATGAGAAGTCTGAGTTTGGATAGTTGGCACATGTTGTGGCCATGTTTATCCTTATTGTTTTCCTAAAAAGTTTTTGAACAAGTTTTATCATTAATGTCATAAGACATAAACCAGTTATAGTTTAGAGGTTGGCATGGCCAATATTCTCCTTTTGTTCTTAGGTCATGCATTAGTCATGGCCCTTGGAGTCAAGTCATGACATTTTTGACGATGATTTTTCAACAATCTTAAGAAGATTTTTCATAGAAATAACTTGGAAGTTAAGGCTACCATCTTCAACCTCTTTAATGTGGGATTTGGTGGTACCCCATTTATCTACAAAGGATATAAAAATGCAAAATTTTCATTAGAAATTCTTAAAGTGTAGTTCCAAAGGTTTGACTCCTAGAAAGTACACATTGCTTAAGTGAGTGGCTCCATTCAAATGACAAATGGGTATTGAATCTCTCAATGTTGATAATCACCACACAAGATAAGTGATTATTGCCTCAATATTTATTTGTGATAAATGAATGAAGTTTTCTATGTTTATACAAGAATGGATGACTTGAAATTTGTATGGGTATTAATATGATGCTATTTCATCTTGTCTTTGACTTCATTCAATTGTATTTTCTAAATTTCATCTCATTGTTTCTAATTGTTAGAAGACAATTTTTATATGATAAGACTATTAATTATGTTAGCTCACATGAGTGATATAAGATGAAAGATATGTTTATTCATATAAAAAACACATGTAAGTTTATATCTAAGAGATACATTGGTTTATATCTAAGAAATATATAATGCAAACGATATATTTGTTCACATCTAAGCGATGTGTAAGTTCACATACAAGAGATATGATAGTTCATGTCTAGTAGACATAATGAATTGTGTGCAAGAGACATGATGATTCATGGTTAAAAGAGATGATGATTTATGCGCAAGAGACATGATAGTTCAGGTTCAAGAGATAAGATTATTCATGTTTGAAAGACATGTTTCATGTTTGAAAAATTATAACGAAGTCCCATGGTTTTGAGCATAAGGATCACATTTATTCTTTGTGTAAATAACCATTATGGAATTACCTATATTTAGATGTGAAGTATATACATACTTGTTATTAGGACAAGTTTGTGTTGTGTGAGACATTTTACCTCCAAAAATAGGATTTTAAAGTAAACCCTATTTGAGAAATTGTTCAATTATACAAACTAAGGGAAAATTATGAAAAGCTAGTTTGTTAAAATTGGGAAAGTCATTCTTGAGTTGTCTTCTGGGCATCCCTTTTATGGTTATTTAACATAATATTATTAAATTTATTGGTAATCATTTGTTTAAATTAATAAAGTTGATGCCAATGATAATTATATATATACTCGTTATGTGAGTGCTTATGTTGTTTGCAAATTTCAAAAGGAACATGAGTAATCTAAATACTAAAAATTAAAGAAATCCTACATGGATATTAAAGATTTATAAGATTAGAATTGTATAATTTTAGCATTACAAAATAGAAATATAAATGCTAGTTGGGTAATCAACTATAAATAGTGATGTCTAGATGAAAAATTATCTAGAATTGAGGAGCCATTTCAAGAGCTTCTAATAATAGATATGTAAAACTAATTTCTTCGTGAAATTAAGCTTGGAAACTTATAAGCCATAGACAAAGAGTTAAATGGATGGGATTATATAATTAGAAAAAAGTTATGGCCACAACCAATATCAGCTTTATCTTTATATTATGTCATTGAAATTAATGTGTTTACAAAATTGAAAATTTTTACCATAGTAAAAATCTAAACATATTAGTTTAATAAGGCTATATGAAACCAATATAAATTTAGTGGATCTGGATTACTAAAAGGCTCATCAAAGAGTTGTAGATAAAAGGCTTTTCTTTAAAGAATGATTTAAAACCTTTAATATTAGACTCTAATAATGGACTTAAAGCTTATAATCAATAAAGAGTCATCATGGTGGCAACCCAACCTAGATGACTGGAGATCCCAAGATCTAGCTTCAAAGGGACAACCAAATTGTGGATGAGTCAAAAGCACTAGATAGTGCATATATGTCACATGCATCAGGACAAAACATGCTTTTACTGATCTTATGAGTTTGATTTGTTCAAGTGAGGTATGGCATGATACTCTTAATAGAGATCACCTATGTAAGTGTGAAGGGGTCGCTTCTATAAGAATTTCAAGAAGGCTAAATTCTCTAAAAGCACTCATAAGCTAGGTGTTGGTTATGGCCAAAACAGACACAAATATTTAAGAACCAATTGTGCTCAAATGAATTATGTGATTTCTATTATTTGGGTTTACATATGAAGGTTAACTGTTAGGGGTAGATTTGTCCACTAATTTGCTAATAAATTTGATAGACACTATGTTATATGTGAAATTTGGTTCATCCCAATTGGACTTGTGAGCAGCCTGAGAGCGGCAAAGGTCCAGCTCGAAGAATGCTCAGATCGCTATGCCTTCAGTTCACATCACATAGCGACCTCTCCAGCTCAAGCTCATACATGACAGAGCGAGCTCGACCTCAACTTCCCCATCCTGAGGACGGGCATGTTCCCAGACTGAACGATCTGGCCAATAAGGTACAATTAGTGACCTGAGAGCTCGCTAGATAGGAGACCAAGTCATACTCTGTCCAGTAGACATGCCAAGCCTACTTGCAGAAAGATAATCTATAGTAGCTTGTTGACGTCAGATTTTGGTATTGATTCAAACTCCAGCCAACGAGGGGATTCTTACGGAATCTTTGACCTTTATCCGGTTCAAGCAAGATAAATTAGCAAAATACACAGAGAAGAAAGGAAGAGCAGAGAAAGGAGACATAGGGTTTAATGTGATTGGGCCAAATTCAGATATCACCGGACCCTATGTCCACGGTAGCATGTTATTGTGATGGTGTTTTTACAGAGTTACAACACTTAGGTTCTCTCTTTCTATTCTGACAGAGTTTCTGCCTATTTTCTCGTATCCTCTGCTTACAGAAGGCTCCTTCCTCATATTTGTAGAGGAGAGGAGGTTACAATGGTAATTACATATGCAGTATTTATTACATCAACATTTAATGTATAAGACAGAATATGCAGACTAAATCTCCTTTTTTGACTACTGTAGATTGTCTTTTGTAGGCAGGCCCTATTTATCTGTTGGGGCAGAGATGACTTGGTCTTCTACCTGGCGAACTCTCAAGTCACCGATCACACTTCATTGGCTAGGTCGTTCAGTCTATGGGTCATGCCCATTCTTTGGAATGGAGAGGCCGAGCTCACTTTCTCGTGCATGAGCCCGAGTTGACGAGGTCTTTTCACGAAGCAACCTGGTGATGAGACGATCTGGACGCTCCTCGAGCTAGCCTTCTTGTCGCTCTCAGGTTGCTGGCAGGTCTATAGTCAAATCTATTTTCACATATAACATAAGCCCCCCAACTCTCTGCTCTCACTGTGGGCTGGGAGTTGAAACTCTTTGATTTCGGATCAGTCTGAGTCTTCTTCCGAGACTGTTGTTTCATCTACTCTAGGCCATGTCTGGTAATTATTGTTGAGTCAAACTTAGCTTTTTCCAAGGCCATAAATGATGATGGTTAGGGGAATGGATCTGAATCCTTGAATTGAGCCAGCCTTAGCTCTATATAAGGGAAAGGTAATCCCTTTTATCACTACACTGAGCAAACCATGGAGTTTTCTAATAAACTGCCACTATTTTTTATGTTCTGCCCTTCCATGGAGGCATGTATGGTCTGCTGCATAGAGAGTTTGGAAAACTTGGCTTCTCCGCTAACATGGAGAGATCTCATATAAATCTCAGACTGTGCCCTCTCGGCCTTATCGTGAGGCAATTATTTGGCCAGCCAAGCTCCTGACATTTCCTGATGTGCTTTCTTCATAAGGAGCTGGGGGCCAGAGATATATGGAGCTGTAGTGCTACCATTGATTGTGCATTGGAAGGGAAATTTGAGGACCTTGGTGGCGCACAAGCTCCAGTCAGTTGGAGTATGGCCTTCTGTAGCCGATCGTTCTTCTTAGTTATAGGTTTTCCCTTTTGTATTTTGATTATCCTGCGTTCAGGGCTTTCTAATGCATATTTACCTCATCGAGGTCTTTTAATGAATAAAGCTTTAGCTTCTTTCTGTAATTTCTATTTATTATTTTTGTTTCTCACATAAACATTTTTATTTGAGCAATCTGTAAGACCTACGCATAATTAGAAGATAGCATGAGTTATGAATTAGAGCGATCTCATGCTCGGGCTGATCCTGTGGCCAAATAAATAGACAAGTTAGTGTGGAAATTATTGAATAATAAGATAAGTTTGCATGAGAGCTGTGACTTAATTGAGTTTGCATGAGAGCTATGAAATTGATAAGTGAGCGATCTCATGCTCGGGCTGATCTCATGGCCAAATAGATGAGTTCGCATGAGAGCTGTAAAATTGATAAGTGAGCAATCTCGTGCTTGAGCTGATCTTATGGCCAAATAGATAAGTTCACATGAGAGCTGTGAAATTAAAGTTGGCCGATCTTGTGGCCGGGGCAATCTTGTATCCAAATAAAGAGGTGACCAATCTTGTGGTTGGGGCGATCTTGTACCCAAATAAAGGGGTGAGTGATCTTGTGGTCGGGACGATCTTGTGCTTAAATAAAAAGGTGGCCGATCTTGTGACTGAGGCGATCTTGTGCCTAAATAAATGGGTGACCGATCTTGTGGTTAGGGCAATCTTGTGCCCAAATAAAAGGGGTGTCAGTTAGGCAAATCATCTGTTCAAAGAAAAATTTAAAATCAGTAGTCATATTCAAAATGTTTGCATAATTTACAAAAGAGTACAAGAGTTTAAAATATCATCCTAATAGGAGGAGATTACTCTTACTCTGTGTCCCATCGGGATGGCTCAAGCAGCTGCCTGGAAGGCTGCGTAACATAGTCATGCAAGCGACCTCTCTTAATGAGATCCTCTATGGCGTCTCTCAGTGCCTAGCACTCTAAGGTGACATGCTTGAACTCATTATGGTATGCGCAGAATTTCCCTCGGTTGAGCTTGGGCTTGCTGGGAGTTTTCAAGGGTGAAGGCTTTCCGAAATCTCTTTTGTCCTTTTCCATTGCGAAGATCTTGTCCTAAGTGTTTGTCAGGATGCTATAGGTGCTGTGACAACCTAAAAATGGGGGTCATTCATCCTTACTCTTCTTAGTGAGTTGGCACTCGGGGCTGTCATTCCTGTTCTCACAATTACTCCTCTTCTTACTCTAAGCTGAGCTACTCGCTTCGTTCTTTTATGGATCAAAAGTCTCTTCCCATCTGATTTGTTTCATGGCCTGCTCATTAAACTCACCTAGGTTGCTGACTGGGGATTTGTATAAACTCTTGATAGCTTTCCCTCTCTGTGGAGTCCCTTCGAGATGACAGTAGGATAGCCTCATTTGAGGGTTTCTCAACATTGTTGACCTCATGCCTGAAGTGGGCGATATAGTCTTTCAACATTTCTTGTTTACCTTGGAAGACCATGGTGAGATGGCATGGGGGCATGAGCTACTTCCATAGTGCTCAGTACTGATCGATAAACTTTTCTTGACATTCCTTCTAACTATTAATGCTGTGAGCCAGGAGGCTCCTGAACCATATTCGAGGAACTTCACCCAAAGTAGCGGGGAAGACACGACACCTAATCAAGGGGTTATAGGCTTGAAGGTCCATCTAGATGTTGAACAAGTCCAAATGATTGTGCAGGTCGTTATCCCCATCATATAGCGGAATGGCTAGAATTTTGAGCTTACATGGGAATGGTTCCTCCATGATCTCTCTAGAAAATGGGGTTTGCTCCCCAAAGTGACCTTGGTCATTTTAACTCTGAGGGTGCTCTTTCAAATGCTTGACCCTCTGAAGGAGGTCTTCCACTAAAACATTCAAGCCCCCTAGTCTTTGGCTAGAGACTTGGCAGCTTGGTTCAGTATTCCAGCCATGTGGATGGTGTTGTGAAGTATGCTCCTAGTTAGCTTCACCGGAACACTCAACCTTGGGTATGGTGGTTTCAACCCACCCTTGCACATTCTAAGCTTGTGCTTGCACTAACATTGTGACTGTTTTAGTCAATTCTCCCATCATGTGCTCAAGTTTCTCTTGGCATTAAAGCCAGGTTTGTAGTCTGTCAGCATTGTTGGCGGCAAGGACAGGTTGTATTGAGCTAGCTGAGGGACATCAATAGTTGCTCTGATAATAGGAGCAATAGACAAATCTGTTGTCAAGACATGACCATCCGGAGGATGGGGTTGCACATTCGGGGCTCTGGTGGCTCTTCCCTTAGCCATTGAGCAAGAAATGAACCAAAATAGGTGAGATCCCCATAGACGATGCCAAAATGTTGACATCAGATTTTGGTATTGATCCAAACTCTAGCCAACGGGGGGATTCTTATGGGATCTCTGACCTTTATCCTGTTCAAGCAAGATAAATCAGCAAAATACATAGAGAAGAAGGGAAGAGTAGAGAAAGGAGACACAGGGTTTAATGTGGTTTACCCAAATTTGGATATCACTGGACCCTACATCCAAGGTAGCGTGTTATTGTGATGGTGTTTTTACAGAGTTACAACACTTAGAGCCCGTTTGGTTGGCCATTTTACCATCTAGGTAATGGAATCAAGTATCCCATTCCATTACCTAGTGTTTGGTTCATACTCCCTTAATTCCATTCCCTTACTTTTCCT
>JANHAO010009045.1:0-18738 GCA_026873985.1 Saraca asoca | reverse complement strand
AAGCTCATTTCATAAACTTATTTCTACCTCATTTTGAAAAACATTTTAAGAAAAATAATTGGAGCTAAATTGCTAAGAATACACTAATAAAAGATCTTATAAAAAATCAAATAAAATCCTAATACTAATATAGATCTCTTGAACAATCTTGATGAACTTTGAACTTACATATACTCAACAAATAATTAAAGTTCATAAACATTATATGATTCATTTTAAAATTGTTTTCAACATCAAAACAAAAGAAAGTGTAGCTGACCAGGCTAACAGTTAGGATTTTTACCTAAATCGATTAGGTAATCAATTCAGGACATAATTTCATAATGCTATGATTCGATTCATGAATCGATTCGATCAAGAACTTCTTTATGATATTCATAGACAAATCGATTCACAAATTAATTCATTAGTTAATAACCACTACGAATTGATTCAAGAATAGAAAGTTAGTTATTTTTTGAAAGTCGGTTACAACAACTATAAATAGCCCTAACCTTATTCAATTTTGTAACTTTCACATTTCTTCAAGTGTAAAAAATGGAGAATCATTAGAGCTTTATCAGATTTATAATCTACCTCATTAGATCACACAATTCAAAGGATCTTTAATCAAAATTGAAGAGAATTTCACACTAGATGTTTGAGGTATTCATCTCAAACCTTGGTATTGTATTTCTTTACCTATTTCTTATTTTTTATTACAATTTCTAGGTTGATAGAAATTGGAGATACAAAAGAAAAGGTTGATCTTCCCTTTGCATCTTCTTTGGTTATGAGGCTGATTATAGCTAGTTGAAGGTGTATTGAATTCTTTAAATGTCTCTTCGCTATGAGGTTGATCATAGTTTGTTGAGATAAAAGAATTGTTGTATTTAAGTTAGCGTAAGCCCGATTTAATTCTTATGTATAAACTAACTGTTCAAGAGCCCAGTTGAAATCCTATTATTGTTAATAAAAGTAGTCATCCGGTTGAGGATTGATCTAGTGGATGTAGACTTAAACTACGATTTCAGTTTAAGTTAAACCATTTTGAAAACCTTGTGTTCCTATTTATTCTTTACTATATTTTATGCTTTTGCATTTACAATTTTGTTATTTTACTATATTTTTAAATTTTGCAATTCATGTTTAAATTGCTAATCTGATCTAACTGATTAATCTTTTCTTGAAACTCAACATTTCATCTGATCAATTACTTCAATATTATCTTGACCATTCAATAGAGTCTTTTTGATAAACCTTGTGAAATAAGAATCCAATCTCACTTTTAAAAGAGTATACATATTTTACAAATATAAAAAAGGGCAAGATCATTTTATTTCTAATTTTTGGGACTTACAATTGGTATTAGAGCTTTGGCTCTTAATTCTCTTTATTTTCTAAAAGAGAATAGATTCTGGCTTCACATTGTTACCTAAATGTCCACCCTTGAACAAGCCATATTGTTTTAATGGACATCACTATACCTATTGGAAACAAAAAATCAGAGACTTTATTGAAGCCACTGATATAGAAATGTGAGAAATTGTTGAAAAAGGTTATGAACCTCTAAAAACATTGATTAACAATACTCCATAACCAAAGCCAAAATCCCTTTGGACTGAAGATGAGAGGAAAAGACACCTCCCTACCTCCAAAATTAAATGAATTATTTCAAATTCACTATCACCTAATGAATATGAAAAGATTTCTAATTGCACTACTACTAAACAGATTTGGGACACTTTAGAAGTAGCATATGTAGGCACAACTAAGGTTAAGGCATCTAAAGTGCATGTGTTATTGTCTAAATATGAAATGTTTAAAATGAAAGAGGGTGAATCAATTAGAGACCTTACCTAAAGATTCACTGCTATCACTAACCATTTGATATTGCTTGGAAGAAATTTTGACAGTGTAGATTTAGTGCATAAAAATCTAAGATCTCTTACTAAAGAATGGCAACCAAAGGTGACTGTCATAAAGGAATCACTAAAGACAGGGATACCAATAATTCAGGAGCTCTATGGGAATTTAGAAGAGCATGAACTAGAGCTGAAGAGATATAAAAAAAATGGTGATGACAAAAGAAAGAAAACCTTGGCACTAAAGGCTACAAAGACAGTTGAATCCGATGAAGAAGAATCGGAAAGTGATGCAGATGATAGGGAAGATATTATTGGTCCTGAGAAGATAGCTAAATAATAACTAAGATCTTTCCCTTATTCCCATCAGGGAACTTTATACTCCTTATAAATCTAAATCAATTTAACAACTAAGTCAAATTAAATGCAATTGTTAACTTTAATTTCCAAGTAAATGAACAATGTGCGCAACATGTATAGAATGAACACAGTATGCATAGCAGAAGACTTTCTTTTATCTTATTGTGGAATTGACAATTAATCTATCAATTTAATGAATTAGTAGAAAATAGATTTTAGCATTAGATTTAGAATGAAAAATAGAATTCAATATAGTAGAAATTCAAGATAGAATTTATACAATAATTAACCAGAATTTAGAATTACAAAATTTTTAACATTGCAAGAACATAAATGCAAAAATTAAAGAATTGAAACACAGAGCAAGTGGTTAAACTTGAATTGAAATTGCAATTCAAGTCTACTTCACTAGATCAATACTCAAACGTATGATTGCTTTTATTAATAAGCATAAGAATTTGACAGGGCTCCTATTGACCAATTTTACAACAAGAATTTCTACAAGCTCCTGTAATACCTAAGGTATAAAAATTCTAAATCTCTAACTAACTATGATCAACCTCATAGCTATGAAGATCTAATAAGAATTCAGTGCACCTACTACAAATTACAATCGACCTCACATTTTTAAAAGGATAGAAAGGGAAAATTAACCTTTTCCTTTATATCCAGATTTCTAACCCTAGAAATCTAATGAATAAACTAAGATAGAGTTTTGAAATACAATACTATCAAATTGAGATGTAGATCTCAATTAGCTATGCAGAAATCTCTTTCAGATTGCTCAAGAATTGATTAAATCATTCAATCCAAGTGAGGTGAGAATATTATACATAAGCTTTGTGTTTTCCATTGTATCTATTGCACTGAGTTATGAAAAGTATATTTTGAAAAATAGGGTTTGGTCTATTTATAGTTGAGTTACAAGATAATTGATTTTCAATCCTTGAATCGATTCGTGAATCAATTTGTGATAGTTATAACAAACTTGTAACTAACTAATTGATTTATAAATCAATTTAGATCTTGTGAAAATTTATCATCAAATCGATTGATGAATTGGTTCATAGTTTTTTGAAAATAGATCTTGAATAAATTATAGAATCAATTTAGAAAAGTTTCAAACCTTCGGTAAGAAAAGTTTTCTTCATGAATCGATTGGTGAATCAATTCAAGTTTATTTCACAAGTTTTCCATGATAAATCGATTCGTGAATTAATTCACATAATACAAAATAGTTTTTTATAAAAATTTAATTTGTGAAGGAATATGTAAAATATTTGTGTGAAAATTTTTGATTCAAAACTCATTTTTAGTGATTTATTTAACGTCACTGTATATTATTTTTAGAAAATGTAATTAGGTAATTTGAATAAGATTTTAATACAAAAGATCTTAAGAAATAAAATAAGAACTTAATACTAAGGTTGATCTATTGAGCAAGCTTTGATCAACTTTGAATCTTGCAAAAATAGATAAACACTCAAAAATAAAGTTAGCTTATGATATTGACTGAAGTGCTTTTCTAAAATTATTTTTCAATCATCAAAACTAAAGAAAAGGTGTAGCTATTATATCCTAGGCTAACAATCTCTCCCTTTTTGATGATGACAAACAATTTAGATGAGATTCAAAGTTTCTAAAAAAAATCAATTTTAGATGAGAAAATTCATCTTTTCTTCATCAAAAATTTTATCTTTTAAAATTCTTATCTTTCTCTCAAAGACTACAATTTTTGTTTTGAAATTTTTTATTTTTGAAAAGTTCAATCTTTTTCCACAAGAGATATTTGATTTTGAAAATCTCATCTTTCTCCTCCTTTTAGCATATCAAAAAGGAATTGGTGCTCAATAAAAAAGAGAAAAAAATCAAATCTTTACAAAAAATTCCAGAATAATAAATCAGAATCCATACATAGGGTAAAATAAAATTCAGAATATGCAAATAACAAAATATTTACATAATCATCAAAATATTCAGTATCAAATACATTGATCAAAATATCAAAATATCCAAAATAATAATGCATAAAGATAACAAAATATCATCTAAAAAATAACAATCCATCAAAATAAAACAAATATAATGAAAATGGGAAAGGGGCTAAGGGATACATGATACAATCAATAGCATACTAAGCAGGTGGATCTTGTTCAAGTTTAGCTTGAAGTTCAGCTTCTTCATCCTACTGGTGCATCTGCTGTGATATTTCATACAGTTGAGTCTCTAAAGTATTGAGCTGCTCATTAACTGTGCTTTGGAGTGTACAGACTTCTTGTTCTACATTTCCCATGCTCCCCCTAAGCTTGATGTTCCTTCAGTAGATTGGGGAACTTGTACCCTTTTTCTTTTCCAAATTCCTTTGTAATCCTATTCTAATTGCATTTTATTCAAGTGTGTAGTAGTTATCATGGTTGATGCATTGATTGGATAAAATTGTTTTTCTTCAAAAATTGACAGTTTGAATTTTGTAAAGATTAGGGTAAGAATCATACCAAAAGGGAGGAAGCTAATATCTGAGCATTTTGAACAATCTCCCAGATCTTTAAGGATAAAATGTGGCATGTTAAAATCAAATTGGTTTTTAATGATCCATATCAAAAGCAATTCATCCTCCACAATTTAAGTAAAATTTGTTACCCTTGAAAGCAACACTTTACAAATAGTGTAATGTAAGATCCTGTCCTTAGGAGAAAGGCTAGTAATCAGTAATTTTTCACTTCCATCCTTGGGGGTAGAATAAAGAAATAACAGTCTAATGGTAGATTCTCTGCTATAATTAGGAAAGGATCCTACATTATGCTTAAGAGCTAATACATCCATATCAAAACTGTTTACTAATAATTTTGAATCAACCACAATGTGTTTATGCATAATATAACTTGATAACTTATCATCAACAATTGCTAAATTTGCATAGAACATTTTGACTAATCTAGGATAGGTAGTTATCTTATCTGTTAAAAACTTATCTAACTTGTATTTTGCTAACAAAGTAGGAAAATGTGTAGTTTCTAGTAATTTCTCACTAAAACACTTAAGGGGCTCTATTTTCCTATTTGACAACTGTAAGAAGTTAGTATACTCACTTTGCAATTTGAAATGTGTCTTTTCTCCTACTTATGTTGTGGATTTGCCTATATCCTTGTCTTTCTTCTTTAAGATTGCAAGTTTGATACGTTTTGACATTTTCTTGAAGTTAAGGTTTTTGGATGCGGAATTGAGATCGAGTAATTTTGAGCTATTTTAAAGAAACTGATCAGTGAGAATTGATAGATTTAGTATTTCTAGCAATTCTGTGAAAGAAATTTGAGTAAAAACGATGTAGATTTGAGATTGGGGTGAGAAAATTTGAGAGGGTTTTTGGTGGTTTGAAATGGTAACTATTGAATGAGATTAAAATCAATTCAATATATATAGGAATTAGGCTATGAATCAATTCGGTAATTAATTCATAGTGTATTTTTATGTGTTATGAATTGATTCATGTGAAAGTTTTAGAACATTGAATCGATTGTGTTATATGAAATTGTTTATTAGGATTGTTATGTTGAATCGATTCGATAATCGATTATGTTAAAGGTGAATCGATTGTAGAATCAATTCAAAGAGGTAAATAAAAGGTTTTTAGAAAATTTCAGAGTTCTCGAAAGATTGAAAATTTTGTGAATCGATTCTTAAATCAATTTTTAAAAAATTTGATTATGAATCGATTTTGGAATCGATTTCGAAACTCTTGAAAAACCTAGAAAAATTCTAATCAATTCATAAATCGATTTAGGCAATCCTAAAGACAATTTTTCATGCAGTTTTGTTCTATAACAATTTAAAAATAATGTTTCTACTAATAACACTCAATTCAATACCATGGAAACTTAATCTTCACTTCAAATACCTGCAAAACAAACCTAGGAATATCTCTTATACCTAAGTTAGTAATTGCAGTGTAAGATATAATCTCAAATACAAAAATTTCTTCTCAAAAATATTTCAACTCTTCATATGATCCAATTTCTAAGTATTGCCAACATAACAATTTGTGACAAGACAACTTCACTCTATCTTTTAGCATTTTATCTCCAAATCTGCAAAACAAAAACTTATTTTTACTTTTGTGGTACCCAGCTAAACTTGGGTCCAAACTTGTTACTAAAATCAACAATAAATCTCTTAGGTAACCAAACTAGTTTTTCTTTTGGTTTCAAAATATATGTGCCATTTCTATATGGATAATGTTTTATATGATGTCCTTTATGGTTATAGTAATAACATTTAATGTATGCATAATTCCTTTTGAATTTAGACTTCTCATATCCTAATCCAAATTTATTCTAAAATTATTTTTGACTTTCTAGAATATCATTGAAATTTCTATTACTATTAGTGAATCCTTGTAGTGATTTTGTCAATAAAGCTATTTCAGATCTGTAAGACTCACACTGATCACATGTCTTTCTTTCATTCAATTTCTTAACTAATGCATTTAAATCACTGTTTTCTTTTTTTTATTGCTTCAACTTTTTTGGCAAATTTTCTTTTTCACTTTTGAATTGCTTTAAGTCTTTCCTAGTTTTGACAAGCAAATCATACATTTCAACATATAAATCATTAACATCAGAATCATTTTTAATTTCATTATCTAAATCAGTAATATATGTACCATAAGAAAAAGATGGATACTGAAATACCTTAACATTTTCATCAAATCTAGTCATAAGACAAAGATGTGCTTCTTTATCTATTACCTCATCTTCTATTGAACCAACATCTCTATTTTCCCAAAAAGATAAATTTCCTTTTCTTGATGATTTTTTTCATTTTTTTTCTTTTACTCTTGTTGATAATGAAATCTGGTTCTGTCGAGATTCCAGCCAACGAGTGTGGTTCTTGAACCCCAAACTGCTTTCTAGTATATGAAATGTGAGAAAGGGAAGAAGAAGGAGTAGATGGAAAAGGAGAGAAATAATGGAATGTAGTATTTTAACATGGTTTGGCTAAATTTGAATGACACTAAACCTTTCATTCATGGTAGCTTTTTATTGATCTATGAAAAATTTTATAGAGTATTGGCTAGTCTCTTTTCAGCCTCCCCTTTTACAAGAGTTTTCCTCTCCCTTTTATAGAGGAAGGGAGGTTATATGTAATGATTACAAGTTGTAATTCTATTACATCAAGCATTAAATGTACAAGACAGTATAATCTCCTACAATCCGACTTCTACAGGTTACTTTTTGTAGGGTAGGCCCCTTTGGCCAACTGGAATGCAGACTTGATGCGAGCCTGTTTGGGACTCCTTCTCGCAGAGCTCTTGGACTTGGGGGGATGCTTGGCCTTTGCGAGCTGAGAACTCTGGTGGGAGGTCTCTGCCCTTCAAATAGTGAGGATGGGCTTGAGGTTGGGAGATGAGCTTAATCTTTATGCAAGCCAGGGCTTGGCGAGTTGGGACTCAGCGAGCTGGGATAATTTTGTGAAACTTGCAAGTCAGGGCCACGCGTACTTGTCCTTAGTGAGCTGAACATTCGTCAGACTTAGTTTCTATTGAGCTTTCAGCCTGCTTGGGCGAGACCAATTTTCACCTATAATATAAGCCCCCCAACTCTCAGTTCGCTTCGCGAATTGGGAGTTGTAACTTTTGCTATTTCAGTCAAAGTACTTTGCTCTGTTGTGTTATCACTTTAGGGCTTTCAATCTTTCACTTCATTTGATCTTGGCCATACTTCTTTTTCTGACCTTGCCTTCTAGCTATTAGTGTGGAAATCAGATTTTCTTAAGGTCGTTCAATCAAGCATGATCTTTATCTGTTGGGTCATTCATTAGACCAGGACTAGTTTATAAAGCCTGAGAAGCTCTTCTTACTTCTTCATGATCAGATGGAAGTATCAGTTAAGCCCCCAAATATCTTTGCTGGTTTGGCTTCTAGTGAAGCGTTGAGGTGTGTATGGCCTTCTGCATGGGGCTTTAAGGTGTGGATAGCCTTCTACATATGGCTCCCGTGCATAGCTCTTTATGCTAGCCACAAGCGAGATATTGTGCAAATCTTAGATTATTTCTTCACACTTTGTCATGATCTTGGGCCATGCTAGCTAGACTCCTAGTGCCTTTTGAATTGCACGGGGTCTGGTCTAGTAGGAACCCTGACTTTGGAGGGATACTAGTAAGAACAGTCGGGCTCATTAGTCTCTCTACTGGTGGTAGCTGGCTTTTTGTTTTCATCTTCAGCCTTAGGCTCTCTTAGCTTTTGCTTCTATATTTCCCTCCTCTGATGTAATTTTACCTCATTGAACGAGGCCTTTTTAATGTATGAGCTTTTTTGTATTGCTCTTGAATGTTGTACTAAATTCTTTGTACATTGTCAGATGTATATTTCTACAAATCAATGAAATGTCTTTCTGACCAATCAATTATATCTTTAGTTTATAGTTGATCTTGTCATTTGATTGCCCTGTTTCATAACGAGCAATAGTCAGGACACATGTAAGCTACATTTGACAAGGGATCACATGCAAGCTGTGACCTTTCGATCACATACTAGCTATAGATATCTAACTACATGAGAGCTACAACAGATTTATTTTAGAGTCCTTGCACTACAGTGAGCTCATAGCTCATTGCAGGATTTGAACGTTTATGCTGAATTTTAAGTGTGTTGTTGAGGTAAGCTTTGTACCGTCTCACCCTCGGATGTTTTTCTTATCACAAGGTAGGCTTTGCGCAGTCTCACCCTTGGATGTTTTTCTTATCATGAGGTAGGCTTTACGCTTTCTCACCCTCAGATGTTTTTCTTATCACGAGGTAGGCTTTGCACTGTCTCACCCTTGGATGTTTTTCTTATCGCAAGGTAGGCTTTGCACCATCTCACCCTCGGATGTTTTTCTTATTGCGAGGTAGGCTTTACGTCGTCTCACCCTTGGATGTGTTTCTTATCGTGAGGTAGGCTTTGTGCCGTCTCACCCTTGGATGTATTTCTTTGGTAGCGAGATGATAGCTCATCACTATTTTGATAGCACTTTCGTTGTTTCAGCCAATCAACCAAAATCAACAAAGAATAGCTTTCTTTTTGTTGGAGATCATTAGTCAACAAAAGTTCATAATTCTATCATTAATCTTAGAATATTACAAGATCAGAATATGGTTCTAATGGAAGGCTCTGGCTCTCAATCAGCGATCTGCTAAGTTTGTTAAGTTTGTCACTCTAATGGTCTTACCACATAGTCCTGTAAGCGACCTCTCCTGATGAGGTCTTTTATGGCATCCTTTAGTGCCCAACATTCCTAGGTGGTGTGTCCGACCTCGTTGTGGTAAGCACAGAATCTACTAGAGTCTCTGAATTTGCTGGGGGCTCTCATCGGCCTGGGCTTTCTAAAATCTTCTTTCCCCCTTTCTGCTGCGAAGATTCTATCTTGCGCATCAGACAGAACACTATAGCTTTCAAAGTGACCATGAGGTTAGGTTTACTCAGTCCTACCCTTCTTCATAGGTTGACTACCAGGACCATTGTTTGGGCTCTCCTTACTCCTCTTTTTACTTTGGGGAGTGCTTGCCATTTCACCTTTATATTTGGTCTCTCCATGCCAAAGGTTTCCTCCCATTTGATTTACTTGGTAGCTCACTTGTAGAACTCAATGAGGTCTTGAGCTGGGGACTTATAAAGGCTTTTGTATAGCTTCCTATCCTTGTGGAGTCCTGCCAAGATTACTGTTAGGATGCTCTCCTCTGAGGGATTTTCTACAGAGTTGGCTTCATGCCTAAACCTGGCTATATAGTCTTTCAATGACTCACCTTTGCATTGAAAGATCATCGCAAGATGACAAGGAGGCGCAAGCTATCTCTTCAACGCCTGGTACTAATCAACAAATTTCCTTTGACACTCTTCCTAACTATTGACACTACAAGCCGGGAGGCTTCTGAGCCATGCCCAAGGTAAACCCCTAGTGTGGCTGGGAAGACGCGGCACTTAATTAGAGGGTTAGTGGTAAAAAGATCCATCTAGACATTGAACACATCCAAGTGGTCACACAGATTGTTGTTCCCATCATATAGTAGGATTATGGGCACTTTGAACTTTTGTGGAAGGGGTTGCATTTCAATCTCCACAGAGAATGGCAAGCTCTCCCTTCGACGAGGTTGATTGTCTTGGGATTGGAAGGTAATCCTTTAGTTGTTTAAGCCTTTAGAGGATTTGCCTTATTATTGGATCCTGAGCTTCGAGCTGGGGGCTAGACCTCTCAGCTCATTGTGAGCCCCCAGATTACTAATCATAGTGGTCATTATGAGCTTCTTTCTGAGCTTTCTCATGCAGTTGTTGGAGCTACACTACAATTTCTTCTTGTCTTTGAGCATCTCAGGCTTGCGCCTGTGCTAGCGCCTTGACAGTTTCAGCCAGCTCCCTGACCATGTTCTCAAGTACTGGTGACAACTGATGAGGTGTTGCCGTTCCTTTAATTTCGAGGACAATGGTAGGTTGAGGACAAGCTTTGACAGTGGAAACATCAGTTGGTTGAACAATCAGAGTGTTAAAACTCCTAGTAGTTCTCCCTTTCACCATTGTATCAGGTTAGAAAGGTGATTCAAAAAATAGATGAGCCCTCCTTCTAGCGCCAAAATGTTGATGATGAAATTCGATTCTGCCGAGATTCCAACTAACAAGTGTGGTTCTTGAACCTCAAACTTCTTTTCGATCTATGAAATGTAAGGAAGGGAAGAAGAAGGAGTAGATGGAAAAGGAGAGAAACAATTGAATGTAGTATTTTAACGTGGTTCGCCTAAATTCGTACGAAACCAAACCCTACATCCACGATAGCTTTTTATTGATCTATGAAAAATTTCACAGAGTATTGGCTAGTCTTTTTTCAACCTCCCCTTTTACAAGAGTTTTCCTCTCCCTGTTATAGAGGAAGGGAGGTTACATGTAATGATTACAAGTTATAATTCTATTACATCAAGCATTAAATGTATAAGACAGTATAATCTCCTATAATCCGGCTTCTACAGGTTACTTTCTATGAGGTAGGCCCCTTTAACTGGCTGGAATGCAAACTTGATGTGAGCCTGTCTAGGACTCCTTCTCGCAGAGCTCTTGGCCTCGGGGGGATTCTTGGCCTTCGTGAGCTGAGAACTCTGATAGGAGGTTACTACCCTTCGAATAGTAAGGATGGGCTCGAGGTTGGGAGGCGAGCTTGATCTTTGTGCGACTCGGGGCTTGGAGAGCTAGGACTCGGTGAGCTAGGATAATTTTGCCAAACTCGCAAGTCAGGCCTTGTGCACTTATCCTTAGTGAGCTGAATGTCCTTCAGACTTAGTTTCTATTGAGCTTTCGGCCTACCTGGGCAAGACCAATTTTCACCTATAATAACTCTCAAGTTGTTTCTTCAAATAAACTAGATTATCTGGCTTTATGTGTCCAGGATTTTTGTATTTGAAGCAGGTTGGTGTTGTATTTGATGTACTTCCTTGTTCACCCTTGTTCTAATTTCTTTTTGGTGGTGGAAAAATAGCTTTCTTTTTCTCTCTATTCCTTTTTTCTTTTAAAATCCTCTGCAACTTCTTACTGATTAAAGCCATTTCCTCTTTTTCATCTATAACTTCATCATTTAGATTGATCACCATCTTAATCAAGTGTATTTGCAGCTTTCAAGGCCAGTGCCTTTTTCTTTTTATCATCCCCGTTTCTCTTGTATCTTTTAAATTTCAACTTATGTTCTTCTAAATTTCCAAAAAAGTTCCTGGATAGTTGGTATACCTATCTTCAATGATTCCTTGATGACTGTCACTTTAGGCTGCTACTCTTCAATTAATGATCTTAAAACCTTATGAACAAGGTCAGCATTCTCAAATTTTCTACCAAGGAACATTAGATGGTTAGTGATTATTGTGAATCTTTGAATCAAATCTTTTATTGACTCACCTTCCTCCATCTTAAACATTTCATATTGTGGTACTAGAACATGCACTTTAGATGCCTTTACCTATGTAGTGCCTATGAATGTAATTTCTAAGGTATCCAAAATCTCTTTAGTAAAAACACAGTTAGAGATCCTTTCATACTCATTAGGTAATAAAGAATTCAAAATTATCTACTTTACTTTAGATGCAAGCAAGTGTCTTTTTCTCTCATTTTCAGTCCACAATGATTTAGGCTTAAGCTGTGGTATTCCATTTAACAATGTCATGGGTGGTTCATAACCTTCTTCAACTGAGTCCCATATGTCTATGTCTATAGCCTCTATGAAATCCCTAATTTTCTGTTTCCAATATGTGTAGTGTTCACTATTAAATCCAGGGGGTTTATGCATAGAAGGGCATTATAGTAAGAAAATAAAGTTAGAATCCATGTTTTCTCTAAACTAAAAGAGTATCAAGGGTCAAAGCTCTAATACCAACTGTTGGCCCCAGGAAGATAGCTAAATAATAACTAAGATCGTTCCCTTATTCCCATTGAGGAACTTTATACTCTATAAATCTAAATCAATTTAACAACTAAGTCAAATGAAATGTAATTGTTAACTTTAATTTTCAAGTAAATGAACAATATGCACAATATGTATAGAATGAGCATAGTACACACAGCAAAAGACTTTCCTTTATCAGATTGTGTGGTTAATAGTTAATCTATCAATTTAATGAATTAGTAAAAAATAGATTTCAGCATTAGATGCATAATCAAAAATAGAATTCAATACAACAGAAATTCAAGATAGAATTTATGCAATAATTATCCAAAATTTAGAATTATAAAATTTTTAACTTTGCAAGAATATAAATGCAAAAATTAAAGAATTGAGATGCAAAGTTTTTTAAATTATTAAACTTGAATTGAATCTGCAATTAAAGTCTACTCCACTAGATCAATACTCAACCATATGATCACTTTTAGTAATAAGCATAGGAAATTGACAAGGCTCCTATTGACCAGTTTTAGAACAAGAATTTCTACAAGCTCTTGTAATACCTAAGATACAAAAATTCTAAATCTCTAGTTAATTATGATCAATCTCATAGCTAAGAAGATCTAATAAGAATTTAATGCGCCTACTACAAATTGCAATCAACCTCACAATTTTAGAAGGATGCAATGAGAAAATCAACCTTTTCCTTTATATCCAGATTTCTAACCCTAGAAATCTAATGAACAAACCAAGATAGAGTTTGAAATACAATACTGTCAAATTGAGATGTAGATCTCGATTAGCTATACAAAAATCCCTTTTAGATTGCTCAAGAATTGATTAAATTATTCAATCCAAGTGAGGCGAGAATATCAATTTTAAGCTCTACGTTTGCCTCTATTTCTGTCGCACTAAGTTATGAAAAGGTATATTTTGAAAAATAGGGTTTGGTCTATTTATAGTTAAGTTACAAGATAACTAATTTTTAGTCCTTGAATCAATTTATAAACTGATTCATGACAGTTATAACAAAGTCGTAAACAAACTAATTGATTTATAAATCGATTCAAATCATGTGAAAATATATCACCGAATCAATTAATGAATCGGTTCGTATTGTTTTGAAAATAAATCTTGAATCGATTTAGAAAACTTCCAAACCTTTGATGAGAAAAGTTTTCTTCATGAATCGATCGATTAATCGATTCAAGTTCATTTCAGAAGTTTTCTATGATGAATTGATTCATATAGTGAAAAATAGTTTTTATAAAAATTTAACTTGTGAAAAAATGTGTAAAATATTTGTGTGAAGACTTTTGATTCAAAACTCATTTTTAGTAATTTATTTAACTTCATTGTAACTTATTTTTAGAAAATGTAATTGGGTAATTTGAATAAGATTTTAAATACAAAAGATCCTAAGAAATAAAATAAGAACTTAATACTAACATTAATCTTTTGAGCAAGCTTTGATTAACTTTGAATGCTCCAAAAATAGATAAACACTCAAAAATAAAGTCAGCTCATGATATTGACCAAAGTGTTTTCTAAAAATATTTTTCTATAAAATTGTTTTTTAATCATCAAAGTTGAACAAAAGGTGTAGCTAGGATATCATAGGCTAACAAATATAGCCTTGCTAAGTAAGAAACAGCTAAAATTACTTAAAGAAAAGAGGATTAAAGGAAAAAGGAAAACAAATCAACCAAGAAGGAATCGGTATAAAAGTGAATATGAGTCAACCTGCTTTGAATGCAAAAAGACTAGACACTTCAAACTAGACTGTCCTATATACTTAAAGAAACAGCTGGAAAAGGAAAGAAAGAAAATGAATACATCCCCTAAGAAAAGCAACCTAGCTATTTGGGATGATGATCAAGCCAATTCTTCAGAAGAAGAAGAAGAAATAGAGGAAGAAACAGTCCTCTACCTCATAGTCAAAATTGATGAAGACGATGAGGTATTTGGTAATGAATCCTTCTTTTACTCTAGAGATGAAGTTAATTCTATTAATGATGATAATGATAATGATGAAACTAATGATGAGGTTGATGATATGCTAGTCAAACTCTATGATGCATTAACAAAAACTAAGAAAGACCTAAAGCATGTAAACAAAGAGAAAGAAAGTTTGTTTGAGAGAATCAGTCAATTGGAAAAAGAAAACCATAATTTAACCTCTTGGCTAAAATGGTAATGAATGAATGTGAAGTTTGTGATCAATTGGAAATCTATAAATCCAAGATAGACACATTAACCAAGGCTTTACAAGGATTTGCAAATAGCAAAATGAGATTAAATGATATATTACAAGATCAAACTAGTTTCCCAAATAAAGCTAGTTTAGGATATAGATAGCAAACCAAGAGAAGATCAAAGTTCTAAGACTGCTAAACCAAATAGAAAATTCAGTCACATTTCATAGTTTTACTGCAATTAAAAGGGACATCATATCAAGCACTATCCTTACAGAAATGGAACATATCTACTAAAACTAAATGAGAAACTTGTATGGTTACCAAAAGGTTATCTTTCTATGTTTACTAACCAATGTGGACCCAAAATCCATTAGGTACCACAAAAGCAAGTGTTAGTTTTGTTTTGTAGGTCTGTGTGGGAGAAATAGAAGCAACTCATGATGTTGGATAGCAATTGCTCTCACCACACATCCAAGAATATCAAATCCCCTAACTTTAGTAAACTTTGTTAAAAAAAATTTTTAATCATTTATGCTTAATTGTTTTGTACATTGCAATTACTAACTTAGGCATTGGAGATTTTCCTGAGTTTGTTTTACAGGTATATAATATGAGAGATTTGAGTTCTTAATGAAATTGAGAAGTTCATTGGCTGGTAAAGTAGGTTAAGAAAATATTTTTTTAAAACAAGACTGTATAAAACCTGAGTTCAAGACTTCCTGAATCGATTTAGTAATCGATTTGAATTTTTTTCATTTTTTTTAGTTTTTGAATCGATTAACCTCTCAAAAATTTACATTATGAATTGATTCCTAAATTGATTCACAAAATTTTACAATGTTTTGAGAAGACTTCAAAATTTATAAAATTTGTTTTATTAAACCAGGTGAATCGCTTCCTAAATTGATTTACATAAGAACCTGATGAACAATTCAAACATGAATCGATTGAAGAATCGATTTCCATATGAAACTTAAAGAACAAATTCAATTATGAATTAATTCATACTTAAATTTTTGCTCTCTGAATCGATTCAAAACATGATCCTATATATACTGAATCAAATTCAAATTCATTTTCACAATTTCACTCTAAACCTACATTGAAACTCGATCCATAAACACTTTTGACTCAAAATTCTTTCATAAAAAAGTTAGAAACACCCAATTTAACAATTCCAACTGATTAATTTCTCCAAAACTCCCCAAAATCAAAAACTCCCAAAATCTACCCTAAAACTCTAACTACCTAAACTTCACAAAAGTTTCAAATTTCACAGAATCTTTCAAAATTTTAGAATGTCTAAGAGAATCATGCTACCAGCAAAAAGAAAAGAAAAGCAAACAACCTAACCATTAGCACCTATTGAAGAGGAATCACATTTTAACTCACAAAATGAGTATGTTACCTTTCTCCAACTTGCCAATAGGAAGGTAAAACCCTTGAAATGCTTTAGTGATTAACTATTGAAAACTACTCATGTATCAAAACTATTAGCTAAGTATAGATTAGAAAAAATTTTGACATATAAGGGAAACACCTACCCTAAGCTTGTAAAAATGTTTTATGCAAATCTTGCTAATGCTGATGGTAAACTTTCATGTTATATGATGCATAAGCATATAGTTGTTGATTCTAAATTTTTAGCAAAAGAATTTTACATGGATGATATGCAACCAAAGCTTTTTGTACCATCATTTTCTGAATACAACAAGGAATTGGCCATTAGGATGCTCTTTCCTTATTCTACCCCAAAGGATAGAAGTGGAAAATTGCTTATTATTGGCTTATCTCTTGAATATAGGATATTGCATTATAGTTTATGTAAAGTGATTTTGCCAAGGATCACAAATTTTACTCAGATAGTAAAGGATGAACTCTTTTTTATGTGAGTTATTAAAAATCAACTTGATTTTAATATACCCTACTTTATCGTTAAATATTTGGTTGATTGTTCAAAAAGGACAAATATTGGATACCTCTCATATGGCATGATCCTTACTTCTATGTTTTCCAAATTGAAAATAAAATTTTCTAATGAAATTTAAGTTTTACAAATAAATCCAACTACTATGATTAGTATATCACATTTTCACAAAATAGGTCTAGAGGAAAATGATTAAGGAAAATGGACTAGAAAACAGTCAAAAATCCCTCAAATAATTGGAGAAACTACAAGCTCAGGAGCAGTTGGGTTATCTAGTGAAGCAAAGTTAAAGATAATTGAGGTGATTGAAAGAATGTAAAAACAAATGAATGACTGAATGGATCTATCAAGTCCCAAGGAATTAGAAAATAAACTACGAAAATCACAGATCATGCCCTTATTCCTTTAGGGGAATTTATATACTCCTTTATATGAAATAAATTCTTCTTTTCAATCTTAATAGAAATTGTGATTTATCCTTTTTATTAAGAGGCACAGTAAAGTATCAATTAATGAATATGTAAACAGCAAATTTTAATAGTTGTGTAGCAAGATTAAGAATGCAAGAGCAGAAAGGTAAAAATTAAGACATAAGTTTTTAAAGTGGTATAACTTGAATTGAAATCACAATTCAAGTCTACTCCACTTGATCATTCCTCAACTAGAAGACCACTTTAATTAAAAGGAAAACATCAAGATTTACTACGCTCTTGAAATGCCAGTTAACAAAAAACACATAAGAATTACAAGAATCTTGCTAACTTAGAGGAATTATAAATAGGCTCTTCAAAACCTAAACATACACAAGAAATTATAACTAGCTCTTGCTAGCTTAAACAAGATTTCTATAAACACAGAAACCTTAAAAGAAAATAACAGAGAAGAATAGGGTAAAGTAAAATACAATACTAGATGTTTAGGATGAAATCTCAAGCAGCTAAGATGAATTCAATGGAATGTTAACTCAAAATCCTTTTATTAAATCTTAGAATTCTTGTGACGTAGAGAGAGATCAAGTTTAGCACTTTTCTCTGAGTATTTCGCACTTGAAGGAGAAAGAAAATCATGAAAACTTATCAAGAATTGAAGGCAGTTAGGCTTTTATAACTATTGTAATGAACTATAACAGAATAACTATTTTTCAGTTGTGAACCGATTACTAAATCAATTGAAAGAAAATTCCCAACCTTCAATTTAAAAAATTTTCAAAACAATTCTTCATGAATCGATGTGTTAATCGATTCGTATAGGTTTTCAAAACATGAATTGATGCTTGAATTGATTTGTAATGTGTAAAATAGTTTTTATAAAATCTTGTTTTCTTCAAGCATTGTTTCTACCTCATTTTGAAAATATTTATTTGACTTAAACTTCTTTTGAAATTCATTTACAAGAAATCCTAAAAAAATAATTCCTAATTTCTAATGTTGATCTTCTTGAATCACAAATGTATACTTTGAAACCTGTAAAATAAATTAAAATAAGCAGTGAAACATAATATCAAATAGTAATGTGAAAAATTAATTAAAATTATTTTTCAACATCAAAACTAAGGAATATGTGTAGCTAGGGTAACTTAGGCTAACAATCTCCCTCTTTTTTATAGTGATAAACAATTTTAGATTAGTTTCAAAGTAAATTCAAAAAATAGTTATCTTTATTAAAAAATTTGAAATTTATGAAAAAATCTTTAACTTTTAAATTTTTCTCTCCCCTTTTGAATTTTTTTTTAAATTTTTCTCCCCCTTTCTAGTTGAAAATAATATCTCAATAAAAATATTTTTAGTTTGAAAATAACATCTAAAATTTATGGGATTTTTCAAAATTTTGAAAATTCCATATTTCTCTCCCTTTTGGCACATCAAAAAGTAATAAAAAAATGTACCAAAAATATAATAAAAAGAAAGGGTAGAAGACATTAATCAGGATTTAATCTATCTTTATATATCAAAAGAATTATATATTAACCTGAATCATAATATCAATATAAAATCTAAAGTAAGGATAAAATATCCAATATAAAT
>JANHAO010009044.1:0-18720 GCA_026873985.1 Saraca asoca | reverse complement strand
AAATAAATTACTTGTATTTTACCCACAACAAAGGACACTACAACATTTCACAAAGATCACTCACAATTTGAAGAAGAACTAAACTTTCAATAGAACACTCACAACTACAATTGTTATTTTGGAGGAGGATGTGTAAACCAAATGCAAGGGAGGGTATTTATAGTCCTCACCATACAATATACACCATACAAATATTAAATTGAGAAATAATCCTAACCGTAGATCTTACACACTTCTCTAAAATATCTTATTATTTTATATCCTTCTACAATTTTCTCTCAAAATATTTTCCTTCTACATTTGTTGAGAACCTTCCATTGTCTTGGGCTTAAATAAAATGAATTTGACTTTTTTTTTCATTGGGCTAAAATAGTTTGGGCTTGTAATGAGATGGTGTTGATATTCAACATCTTACTCATGAACCTTTGTTTTTGTAAAAATATTGGAGATTTGCAACATATGACCCCCTGGCCAGATGACATAACTTTTCCCTAACGGCAAGTTACTCCTTTTGAATCTTAAGGAAGTGGTTCCGGTTATTTGTGTACGAGGCCGAGCAGAGAGAGCACATGTACACTTTGTTCCTGAAATTTTGGACATTCATTTAAATCTTTTTAAACATGCATGGAAACATTATCCTAATTTTTCTAACTTTACAAGAGAAAGATACTTACGGTTCTTAAAAAAGGTCAAAGGAAAGAAAATAGAAAAACACCATAAAAACAAATTAACAAAATAACTACCGATTTTTTCCCCTACGGCTTTTACCGATCCATAAAACAAATAAAAGATGCTTATGTATCAGAACCATTTATTGTTCTGTTATGCATTTTTTTTTTTAAGAATTTTTTTACTAACCGAGGTCCGAGACTTTTGCGGTTTTACCATGCAATGCAAGTTGACATGCGACAGCCAATTTTCGTAGACAAGACTTGCCGGTAGGAATAGCATGAAAGCTTCATCTGATTATAGTTTTCAATTTATATTGCAATTGAAATTTAGATTGCAATATTATGATTGTCTAGTCTAAACAATTGGCTAAATATAATATAATTCTAATCTTCACTTATATATAACTCACCAAGTTCGCATTTTTTGTTTTTTCTTTTTTCAAAAAGTTACAACTTTGTTGATTTTATGTATATCTCATCTAAGGTTTTATATATGTTTTTTTAAAAAGTTTGCTACACACAAATATTTCATATTTTTATTTGCAACATAACTTGAAGAAAGTCTTTTTCAACAAAATTTACAACCATGTGTACACCTCTTTCCTTTTTTTTTTTTTTTTTTACATACTTACATGTCTATCTATCTGTTTAAGAAACAATAAACTCATGTATAATGTAGATAAGGAAGATAATCATGAGTGAAACAATTATAAAATATTACTAAATGTTAGTGCAAGATCATGATATGCAACTAAGTACAATTCCATCTATGATAGACTTTCTTTTTAATCCGTGTAAGGTATGACCTCCTCTTAAGTCACAAAACTTCTCCAATGATATGAAGTGTCTCATCCTCAATATAAGTTGAGAGTAATAATGGGAACACATGAATATTTAAAATTTTCTATACGAGACTAGTTTACTATTTTCAAGTAGACAATATTTTTACATATATCACTTACAGAATCAAAAGAGATATTTTCAAAAGAGTCCACATCCTCCCCTTCAACGTAGAAATAACACTAGTCAAAATAACTTATATTTTATTTATGAATATTTATTCTCATTCAAGCACCACATTTATTAATTATGACCATTAGAAAAAATTTCATTTATAATATTAAAAATAGTCATTTCACAATAAATGAATAGAAGCATATCTTTTGATTTATTCATTAGATGAATTAAAAATCCTTGAAAAATAAATAATTTAATATATAAAACCATAAAAATTCTTACCATCGATGTGTGTTCTTCAACTCTTAATTAACACATGCACCAAATAAGATATAGTAATGCCAATCATATATTCATATTCTCATGTACTCTTAACCCTTTCTGCAAATACAATATGATATAATGCTATGTAAGTATTTGTATTTTTACTTTTGATTTTATTTTTTATAATCAATTAAAATAATAATAATAGTTAGTGTGCAAAAACGTAAATTAAACAGGAGAATGTGTGCGTAAGGGAAGCAATATTGATAAGATAAAGCTTACTTGTGAATAAGGATGTAAATGAGCTAACGTGAGTCGAGCTTTAAGATTTTCAATTTCATTCATTTAATAAATAAAAAACCTTGAGCTTAAACTTGATTTCAAAATTTTTATTAAACAAACAAGTTTAAACTCTCTTTTATAACCCAATTTGTCACAAATTCTTTTAAAAAATAAAATATATTAAATTATATTAGATACTATATGTAACATATATAATTATATAACTAATATAATATAGGTTATATAAATAACAAAAGTAATATATAGTTATAGCATAATAATTAACAAATATTATGTTATAATATCATATAATATTATATAAAATATCGTATAAAATTATATTTTTATTATTGATATTTAGACAATCTGTTTGTGATTAAAATAAACGAAGTTTTAGGAGTTTGTATATTCTGTTCAAATTTATTTATTTATTAAATAAATTGAGTTGAGTGAAATTTTAATATAAATTGAATTCAAACAACAAAATAGCTGGTTACATTCAGAGGCTTACATGTGAAAATAAATTTATTGCATTATCACAATATTAAACCAGACTTCTAACGTACAAAGCAGCTTATACGTAGACTTCTGATCGTAGTTTTTTCTTGGATTTAGTACAATGTACAGCTTCCTAGAGTGCCTAAGAAAAGACTTTACAGCTGTTTAAGTTACGGAGTTAGATTTTAATTAAGGAATTAGTTAGGAAAGTCTGACAATTCTCAAATGACTTATCATTCAACTTGGAGTTTTCTTTTCTTTTTCCATTAGAGTTGAATGAAGTATTAAAATGCTAGCATGCTCACCCTTCTACTTCAGTTTCCATATACATGTGACATGCTAACATTGTCATTTTGGGGGTAGGTTTTTGCATATTTATGATTTATAACCTAATTGAGAGTCAATTATTAAGCAAATGATGTATTCAGTTGTCTGCATTATGCAAAAACCATACCATCTTGAATTGCGTGTAAATCATCTAAACTATTTATTTAGTATTTAATGCCAAACTGAAACCCATTGGGACTGTTTTTAAAGGAAAGATCTTCAACAATATGTTCCTTTTTTTTTTCTTTGCAGTATAAAAAATGAAAGAAGACGGAGAAATAATTAATGAAGGACTATTTTCTTATTTTTAGATTTATTTAATGATTATAGTACATAACCGTAATATTATGAATAGTATTATCATTGCGTTAAAGTCTCCGGCTACAACTTTACGTAATTTTATTCTATAATAATCATATTTTTTTTCATAATTTGTTAATAACAATATAGTAATAATCACAATTAAAAATCCTGATTTATTTTAATAGGAATAAACCTCTATTTCATTCCATTCCTCCTCTTTTTCTAATTTCAAATATACCATCAAGTTAAGCAGTTTCATTTCGTGCCAAAACAAGAAAATATCTAATGCTCCTGCTGCTAGTCATACATGCATGTATGCATAATTACATACATATATATAAGAATGAAACATCCTATTCCAGGCAAAATATTTGGGATTTTGAATATAAGATTATCAATTACAATACAAACTTATATTTTCCGGTGAGTTAAGAGTTAGAACTTTCAAGCAGGGACTTTTCCTGCATACTTACAATTGACATCTTGCTATTGTTTCTAAACATTTTTGTGAGATTTATATAATTGGTTTAAATATATCTTGTGTTTAATTTATTGTTCTTTTCGTCTTGATAAAATTACTAATGGCTTTGGTCCTAAATTGGGAAACTGTAAGATAACAATCTGATGGGAAAAATAATATTTAACCATATGAGACATAAGAATAGGGACCTATCAATAAATAATAGTGAAAATAGGTTTTGATCTTACCCATCACGATAATTCAACCTAATATCCAAAAACATGATATAGTACTAAATTAAACTCTAATAACTTTACGTCATTATATTAGTGTTCCAGATTATTTTAACATTAACTCATTATATCTATGAATTATAAAATCCAAAATAAGATAATTCCAATAATCTTCCATTTGGACAACATAATTTATAAACTATGGCTACTTTTAAATTAATGTTAGGATAATTATAGTACTATTACACTCATAGATCTGTTGAAATCATAAGCTTCCATTGTTGAAAATCATTATATTTGAAGGGTATATTAATGTCATACACATTGTATACTTATATTTCAATTACCAAACATAAAATGTGCAGAGTGAAATTTACATGATAATAAATATAACTACATGCAAATCTTTGCACAATGATCCTAGCATCCACCCAAGATACCACATAAGAAATAACATATCATAACCAGATAATGTGCACAAGTAATATATATGACAAAATCATAAATATTTCATTTTAACATATCTCAAGATAAATAACAAAAACAATACAATACTCCCACTAATTCGAAACATCAAAAGACTTAACTAAGTTCATTTTAATTATATGATCATAACATATTCCGATAACTAAGTCTTTTGGTCAATGGATCCATGAGCATGCAATTCATGGAAACATATTCAATGCAAGTAACACACTCATGTATCTTCTCTCTCACAAACTAATATTTTACATTAAAGTGTTTTGTTTAGACAGAGCTTTTGTTGTTAAGAGAGAAGTTCACAACAGTAGTATTGTTATAATAAATGCTTAAGGGCTTTGAGATACTCTTAACAATAGAGAAGCAAGTAATAAAATTCCTTAACCATTGGCTTCACAAGTAGCTTCAAAACACACGACATACATTGCTTCCATAATAAAGGTTGTTGTAATGGATTGTTTGTGTTGTGGGTGTTTTTGGAATCACGCAAATGGGCTGGCAAAAGTCTAATGAGTAAGTCCAGATGGAGAAGGCCCAACTCACCCAGAGGCCGAGGTCGCTAAGCATAGGTACCAGATCACCAGCTGTAAGGTTAGAGCAAAGGACCAAGCCAAGGTTGCAATGCCAACTCGCTATGAGCTCCAGCTCACTGGTTGAAGCCAGTTGCCTCAATTATCTTTCAAAAACTTATTGGAGAAACCAGAGAACATGACCTACTTGCATGACCACCAACAGATTAGCCCCCTGGTAAATAAACAGCAAGTTGTCTAGCATTTATTGCCTAATACAGATGAAAATTTAGATTTGCAACTTGTCAAATTATATTTGTAACCCTCTACCTCTATAAATAAAAGGTTAAACCATTGAATCAAGGGGACTCCATAAACAAACACTTGTACTTTGCAATTTACACTGATAAATTAAACCATCCATGGATGTAAGAACTAATACTACTTGATTTTAGTCGAATCACGTTAAAACTCCTGGTGTCTTCCCCTTGTTCTCCCTCTTCTTTCTTTGCTTTCTACATCTACCTCTTGCTTGCAAAATCAGAATATGGTTTGAAGATCTCAAGAACTATTCTGGTTGACTAAATTTAGGCTTACCAAATTTTACTGTCAACAGTTTATTACTTTTCCATGACACAACTCTTCTTGCCATCATCAAAATGTGTCCAGATGTTGATTTATGATCATCCCAACAACCTATAAAATCTAAGTCTAAGTAGCTTGTAACAATGAGATCTCCCAATCTTTTGTAGGCCATTATGTAATGCTTAGTACCTTACAAATACCTCATTACTCTTTTAGCTACAGTCCAATGCCTCTGACCAGGATCACTCAGGTATCTCCTCAATACACCAACAACATAAGCTATATTAAGACATGTACATACTTGAGTATACATCAAGCTACCTATGACTAATGCATATGGGACATTTTTTTTTTGTCTTCTTTCATCATTATGAGGGCATTGGGTCTTTGAAAAGATTTCACCCTTCTAAATGGGTGAAGAATTTTAAGAACATATAGACATGTTGAATTTCTTTAGAATTTTCTTGATATACAATCACTAAGACAAGCTAAGAATACCCAAGATCTATGATAATAAATCTCAATGCCTAAAACAAAAGAGGCACTCCCAAGATCTTTCATCTCAAAGTATTGTGACAATATTTGCTTTGTCTCAATCAACATATTCACATCTTTGCTTGTGAGGAGAATGTTATTAACATACAGATCCAAAATTAATAAGCTGCCTCCAATCGATTTCATGTATATACACTGGTCTACATCATTCTTCTTGAATCTAAGAGAATTTACTATCTTATTAAACTTGAGATACCACTGTCTAAACATTTGTTTTAAGCCATAAATGGACTTCTTTAGTTTACACACAAGGCATTCCTTATCCTTCTCTTGGAAATCATCTGGCTAGTTTACAGACAAAGCATTCCTTATCCTTCTCTTGGAAATCATCTGGCTATTTTGTATACACTATTTTTGATAGGTCACTATTTGAAAAGGTTGTTTTGACATCGATTTAATGCAACTCTAAATCAAAGTAAGCTATCATTGCTATAGCAACTCAAAATGAGTCTTTAGTTGAAAGCGGAGAAAAAGCCTTTTTATAGTCAATGCCTTCTCTTTAAGTGTAGCCTTTTGCTACTACTTTTTGCCTTTCAATCCGACCTTGAGCATTCCTCTTAGTCTTGAAGACCTATTTACATCCAACTGGCTCAAAATCTGCAGGTAATTCAACTAAATTCCACACTTGATTATTAAACATAGAAACTAATTCATCTTCCATCACACTCATCCATTTGATGAGTTTTGGCTCGACATAGCTTGTGAGAATATAGTGGGATTAATCTCATATTGACATCAAATTGATATTCCTACAAGTAAATCAAATAATCATTAGAGATTGCTAATTTGTGAACTTTCTGAGATCTCCTAAATGAAATTTCATCAATTATCTCATATGATTCACATCCTTTATAGTTTGATGCTTTGGATTATCCTGCGGGATAGCAAAGGATGATTTAGTATGCTATTAAGCTAGTGGAGTTATAACATTTTCCTTTCTGAAGGTTATGATACACGGTGTTTCACTCCCACTATTAAATTCATCCTCAAAATAGATAGCTCTATGATTCAACAACTTTGGTAAAATAAGTAAGACAATAAAACCTTCTGCCTCTCAAGCTAGTGTAATAGCTGATAAAATATCCAGCTATTGTTCTTGAATCAAGTTTCTTTGTGGAGGGGGGGGGGAATATATGGTTTCACATCAACCTTACAATGTTGGACATAAAAGTACCTCAAAATAGACTTTTTATCAATCAACAACTCATACGGAGTCTTGGGTACCGACTTACTTGGCAATTGATTCAGAATATAGGTAGTAATTTTTATAGCATCACCTCATAGAAACTCTAGCAGTGAGCAATGTGCAAGCATGCATCTTACCATATCCATGAGTGCCATGTTTCTCTTTTCAGCTATGCCATTATATTTTGGTATTCTAGGCATGGTGTATATGGCTTTGACTCTGCATTCTTGTAAATACCTGGCAAATGGACCAAGATTTCTTCCAAGTTCATTATACATGCCATAGTACTCAACAGCTTTATCAAAGTTAATACATTTGATCTTCCTTCCCCATTCAAGCTTAACTATAACTTTAAAGGACTTGAAAGTATCGAGTGACTCAAATTTTTCAATGAGTAATTCTATCCATCCAAATCTAGAGTAATCATCTATGAAGGTGATGAAGTATCTGTAATCACCCATAGCAACAGGTGTGATGTGTCCACGTGTGTTAGTGTGGATCAACTCCAAAGTATCTTATTTTTTGTTTCTTTTTCCCTTTCTAGCTTTAGCAGGAAGTTTTCTCTTTATGCAATATACACAAATGTCATAATGTGAAAAATCTAGATCATGCAAGACCCTTTCCTTTATTAACCTTTGTATTCTTTCTTTGGAAATGTGACCTAAACACTTGTGTCACAACATTGAAAAACTCTCATTGATTCTACTTATTTTCAGTCACAGTATTAATTGATTTTGTAATATCAAGATCCAACTTAATTTTATATAACTCATTAGATAACACACTAGAACTAGCAACACATGAATAATACAATAAATAAAACTTTCTATTACCAAAAGAACAAAAGTACCCATCAAAATCCAATGCAACAACTGAAATCAAGTTTCTCCTCATAAAGGGTACATAAATGTTTTTAAGTTCTAAAACATGTCTAGCAACTAAACATCAAGAAATATCTCCTTTATGTTCCACTTATACTCTATCACCAAGCCGAATGATCATTCTCGATCACTTGGCTTCCTCAGGTTTCTTAATGCTTATAAAAAATTTGTCACATGAATAGTGACACCAATATCGAATGACAAAGTATTTGAGCGAGCATCAATTATATTTGACTCAAAACACACTAGGGTTAGAACGGTTCCTTTCTTTTTCTCAAGCCACTCCTTATATTTAAAGTAATCCACCTTCTTGTACCCATATGTCTTGCAAAACCTTCAATTTCCTTAGAATTGAGCTTTTTTAGGCTTGTAGCAGCTATTTTTCACACCATCATTTTTCGTATCATGAGAAAATTTTCCTTTGTTATCTCTCTGATGCCCTAAAGTTGATCAATGAGAAATCAGGTTGACTATTTTCACATTTTCCTTCCTTATATCATCCTTTACTTGAGCAACAATAAAAATTAGTTCATTTATGATTCATTCATCTTTCTGGGTATTATAAGACATCTTTAGAGCATTAAATTCAACAGGTAATGACTCCAATGCATGCCAAATTACGAAACTTTCACCTAAGTCGACATTCATGTTCTTCAACTTGTTATAATAATGAACTAGTTTTAGAATATGCTCCCGCACTTCACTAACACCATTATGAACAGTCTTTTCAACTAATGAGGGGTAGCGGCCTTTTTAACTTTATCAAACTTCACAATTTTTTTTGGCAATTGATTCAAGAAAGTCTTGGCATTCTCAAATTCAGGAATATACTATTTAAATGTTATGTCCATAGTGTAATTCATGGTCATCAAACACGCTCAGTTTGAGTGTGTCCACTTCTCATGTTTTGCTTTCCAATTAGCACTTGACTTTACATCTATGATAGGTTCATGTTCCTCGAAGTGCTAAATCAAGATTGGTGACCATTGGGTATAACTTTAATGACTCTACCTATTTCTTGTAATTCAATTCATTCAACATCTTTACAGAAGTTAATTGTATAGGAAAAGAAGCTAAATTACATCAAATATTCATTATGCGATTATTCATAGTATTATACTATAAGATCTAATACCAAAAGGGTATTTAATACTTTGTAATATAATACAAGAATTAAATATTACATACTTATAACCTAACTCCAAAGGGAATTTAAAATTCTATGAACATAATATTTAACCTTACACTCATATTATTGCCAACAAATCATATTAATAATACCATACTAAAGGGTATGTAATATTATTCATACATACTCTTTTGAATACCACACAAAACTATTTCATTTTAATAAAATTTATATAACTGGTCCCATAAAAGGCGAGAACACTATTACACAAAATTTAATATGCATAATATAAGTCATAAATAATTCCTACAATAACATTCCATGTTGATAAAAATTAATTAAGATCCAAATATCATCAAATAACTCTATAAAAATTACATATTGTAGCTAAAATTGTAGGAATTACATGGTAAAATTTTTGTGCCAGAATAACATCATTTAATTATTCAAAAATTAGCACAAAAATTAATTAAATAATTTTTATTTTAAAAAATATTCATAGATACCACCTTAGAGACTGAAAGCCAATGACAAAAAAGCTGCCGCAAAAAATTATCAAGAAGGTGATGCATAGCCTAAACGTACCTTGTACGCATGTGGGTTACGCACAAATGAGGTTGTCTTCAACCTTTCACAGGTCTACAACTTAGGTCATCCAATCTGACTAATACCCAATAATGATGTGGTTAAAAAAAAACATTTTTAAACCATTTTTCATAGGCAAATTTGATTGATTTTTCTTCCTTTCTTAATTTTCTACTCAATCCACTCAAATTTTGATTTAAAAACTAAAGTTTCCATTAATTAAAATAACAAAAAAATTTAGTAATAAAACCACGATATTACTTCAATTTTAAAAATATTTTCAACCCACTCAAATTTTAATTCAAAAGTTGAACAAAAAAATGAAATTAGTAATGAAACCACAATATAACTTCAATTTTAAAAACATTTTCAATGTAAATCTTTTATTTTTTAAACAAGTTTCATAACCTAAAAAATTGATTATTGCTCACTCAAACATTTTAAGGAAATTTTTTTTACTTTCTCAAAACTATTAAAACCGATAAACTTGTTAACATACTAGATTATAGCCATGTATATTTTGTTCTAACTTTATATCAATTGCTAAGTGTATCAACCCATTCTTATTGATTTTAGAATCAAGGATCACTATAAATTCTAGAATTTACATTGTACTAGAAACAATCACAAAATGAGTTTTAAGGTACAAAATTTCTCATATAGCTATGATCAAATTCAGTACAATCAAACACAATAAATTTTATATATAATATAAGAGAATTCCAACATTAAAATGAAGAACACATTCCTAATTATGGGAAATCTTCTTTCTTATTCATCCATAAGATGTTTATTGATGACATCGTTGTACTTGGACAGGTTGTTTCTACTCTATGCGAGGCTGGTTTGGTATCTTCAAATTTGTTAGTTAGTATTGACATCAACCAGAAAACCTTCAAGATCTTGGAAACACTCCGAACAGAAATACAAGTAAGTAATGTTTTTAAATTTTTCCATCACAATGTGAGTGATTACTCTATGGAAGTATGGATAATTGTGTATTTTTTATTGTTTTTTTCTTTTTTATATTTCACGTTGGTTTAGATCTCTGTACAACTATGCGGTTTCATACGACTTTTTTCTGATTTTTTAAAAGCAATGTACTTCATATATGCATACATATACATGTTTGGCTTTGTCCAATTTGTAATTGTGTCTACAGCCTGAAACTTCATAAGTAGGCCAATGAAGTGACATCACTTTGTTCACTTGTCTCTTAGCTCCCTTTTGCTAATTTTGATCCCAAAGTAATTTATTAGACACCAGAGTCATATGTTACAGCTACGGTTGAAAGTATATCTTGTTTGTTATTCTTGTATAATAGTCAATTTCAAATTGTATACCTAAGCTAGATCTATGCATTTGCTGTCTATTGCTATATAAGGGTGGTATTTTCAATGTGACATGGGAAGGACTACATAAAAACTTAAAAAGTTAATATATCCCAGTAATTTCCAACCACATACATTTAATTATTACTGAATTTAGAATAATTTTTCTAATACCCTTCTAATTCTCATTTTTTCTCTACCTACCATCCATTTCTGTAGTAATTTTCTATGGTTCATAAAAAGAATATATATATTTTCTTTCTTTAATTACATGCATAAACTTGATTTCTCTCCTTTTTTTCATAAATTATGCAGCATCAGATACAGGGATAACTTTGGTGTTGATAATCTGATAGAAATTATTATTTTGGTCAAAACTTTATTTTTTTGAATGGGAAAATTGGCAAGGAGCTGACATAATTTGTCGTGTTCATTAGCACTAGCAATTGCTATCTATTTTGATTTTATCATTAATTGTGCCTTTAAGATTTCTATAGGTTAATACATTGAGCAATCCTTCCAGAACATATTATTGAATGAGTCTCCTTCATTTTGGATTAAGACAAAACTACATCTGACAAGCTTCATAATTTTCTGGTATCCAGAAATGAAGGTCATGATATTTGATTGCAATTCATGTGGTATATAATCAGAACAATTCTTTTTGTTTTGGATTAAGACTTGTATCCTACCATATGCAAATTTTGATTCGAATGCAATATTTTCTGGATTAAATGACTCCCTCGAAAGAGACTTAGAAAACAAATCCTGGTGGCTCAATTTACTATGTCTTTATCCGTGTTTCCTTCCCACATGTTAAATGATTTCCATAATTGCAGAAAAGCAAGTTGAATTATATTTATTTTCGTTTTCTTTTATTTGTTTAGAATAATTTATTGAGATTCCATTTCAATGATGCTCCAGGTATGTCTTCATATTGATTGCCAAGACATACAAGCATCGCATACAAGTGTTTAACTAATAAAAATATGCAAGTTATCCAATTCCTATTGAATGCAGGTCTTGCAAAACTCGAGAGAACAATCATACATTGTATAATCAAGACACAATCATCTACCTAAAAATGATTTAATAGGAGCACAGAAAGTTTTTCTTAATCATCTTGAAGTTTTGAAATCATTCTTGTTGCCTTTTTCCTTTTTTTTTTCCTCACAAAATCAAAGTTATCTTATTGGTGACAATCGTTTCTCACTAGTTGTCCTTCAATAGGACAATATACTGGGACTGGCTTTCTGGGCTTGAATGTGCTTCTAATGTGATAATTGTAATGGGTTGTCAATAATTCTTTATATAAGTGATTGTCAAATGCTCTTATATTAATTTGAGTCTTTCTTGCCATATCCAACTTGGTAAATTAACAAATGGACATGTTATTGTTGAATTCTGTTTTATGTTTGATGAGCTATCAAAACTATAATTTTACATAATGATAGATAGACATTCTGTGTTGTTCACAAGATGTGTGTGTGACTTAGTGATAGTTAACATGTATTTGTGACATTTTTTATGATATTAGGAGTAATTAATCCATTAGACTCATACATGCAAAAAAAATCTAGAATTGAATTTAGGATGCAAAGAACGATGAAGTTTTTAAGGGACATCAAATGTCATTTAAACTGAAGGCTCTTGGATATATTTGTGACATTTTGATGCTGGTAATGAGTTAAATCTTGCAAGTCTATTGGCACTTTCCTCTTATTCGTCTACTTCACAACGTATGAATTTGGATGAATTGATTGGTCTTGACAAGTTGACAAGCATAGCTACTATTGACAAGATTCAGTGCTTTGCATCATAGCTTTGCCGTCCAAGAGGAAACTATAAGAAACTATTTGATTGAAGGAAGAAGTCGCAGCTCATCCAACTGTTACAAGTGTGTCCCATCTCGCAATTTTGTATAATTTAGAAACCTGTACTGGATTGAAGAACAATACTATTAATGTCCTTTTGTTTTCTGCTGTTGATGTATACTACATCATTATCTCAAGATGGGATGACATTTATGATATACTATGGACAAAGAAAAATATCTTCTCAATTCATTTTAGGATAGCACAAACAAAGTGAATGTACTTCCTTTATGTGACATTGCCTAGGGAAGTTTGAGTTCATTTTAGGGTGGCATCATCAAGATTTCCGTTGTGTATACCTTGTGCGAATTATTATTTTTTAATATAAGTAATATTAATTCTTTCTTTAAACTTTATCAAACTATTTTATAATCTTTTAGACCATTTACACTTGTGATGCGTCTATTGGTATTTCATATGTCTAATAACACTATCTTCATAGTAATTTCCTATATAGGTTTTATTTATTTTTTTTTAAAATCAAATTTATCATTATTTCTTTTTTTTCACCCATAATTTCTTTATTCACTAACTTATCATAATTTTTTTCTTTTTCTATAAACTTATAATTGAAACAAAAACTTTATACAAACACATGATAATCACAATCTAAAATTTACTACGCGAACCAAATAACTAAAAGTAATGATGAGTGGAGTAAATTTTGTTATCGTTGCATTTATCCATTTTCTCCATTTTACAATTTTGAGTTTATACATATCCATAAAGCTGCAAGCATAAAAAAATTGATAAACACTCAGAATATTTTCAATATAAAATCTGTAAATTCGAGTTCACCGTATTAGAGATAAATTACAAATTTATAATTTGCAAGTATCTAAGAAAAAAATAACATATAAATAGAAGGAATAAAACAGATTATCAATATCTCATAACGTTAAAGTATTTAGAAATATAGTTTAAAGGTGAGTATAAAAATGATATCCTCACTCTAAATTTATGGGAATTTTATTTCATAAAATTGGTTTGATATGCCTTGACATAGTATAATTTATTTATCAGGTTGTGCTAAAAGTTTACTATTTAATATGCTCAAAATGTTCATACAGAATAAAAATTCATATTTTGTTATATATTGTTATCTAATTTTTATATTGAATTTATGACATTTATAATATAATTGATTATGTGATTTTTTTTACCAAAAAATAAAAATAAATAAAAACTTAGCCATGCCTGCACGGGTTCACACCTAGTTTTCGAAAAATCTTGCAATAATTACTCTGTATCTCTCTTCAACATCTCCTCTCTTTCTCTCATATACACTCCTCTTCTTTCTTCTCTTTCCTTGTCTTCCATTTTATAGACCTCCCTTGCTGTAGTGAGTATAGTGAGAATTTTATTGTTATGCTGTCAACTTCTGTAGATGATGTTTTCTATCATCTAAACATAAAATAAATTAATAATAGTTTAATGGTTTGAAAATTTCCCTAGTTTTAAGTCAGAACAATAGCATCTGGTCATTTCCTAGTTAACAGAGGCGTTTACGGTAATGAAGAGTGTTTTGCAGCGAAAAAGATTGACTGCGATGTCTAGGTAATGGAAATAATAATTAGTTTTTGTGCTTAAAATTGGTACTTATGGTTCTATGAGTTTCCAAATGAGTTTTTGTAAGAACAGCTTGAGATTTGATTCTTCTTTTGGCAATTCAATTAACCTTTTTTTTTTCTAAAAGGACATATAAAAAAAAAAAAATCTTCAAAGGGCCATTTGATTCAAAAATGAAAATAAAGTAGAATAAAAAAAAAAGAGAAGTAAAAGTAATGGTAATAATTACCTTTTTATTTGTTTGGTTAAGTGAAGGAATGGAATCACATGTTGTTTGATTAGGTGGTGGTCAGTGATTATAGATGATAATGAATAATGATCAATGATAGTAGGTGGTGGTTATCGATGGTCAAGGGTGATAAGTAGTAGTGCGTGATGATTAATAGCATTAGGTGATAATGAATTGTGGTCAATAACAATAATTAGTGGTAGATGATGGTTAACAGTAGTAAATAACAGTGAATTGTGATCAATAATGATAGTGGTGTTATGCGATGATTAATGGTGAAAATTGGTGGCGGACAATGGTTAGCGGTTATAGATAGTGGTGATAAGTGGTGGTCAACATTGATAGTCTTGGGCGATTGTCAATGGCAAAAAGTGATAACAGGCAATGGTTAGTAATGGTAGTGGTATTAGGCAGTGGTTAATGGTGAAAAGTAGTGATAGACAGTGATCAATGACAGAAGGTGGTGATCAATGGTAGTAGTGGTCAATAGAGGAAAGTGATAGTGGGAGGTAGTGAACGGTGAAAGGTAGTGGTGGCGAATGGTGATCAATGGTGGTAGTGGTCAATGGTGAAAAGTGATGGTGGAAGGTAGTTAAGAACGGAATGTGGTAGTGAGCGGTGGTCAACAGTAAAAGGTGGTGGTAAGCTATAGTCAACAATGGTGGATGATGGTTAACAACAGAAAATAGTAGTAGACAACGACCAATGGTAGTGGTGTTGTTATGTAGTGGTTAAAGACATAAGATAAGTGGTAGGTGGTGGTTAATAATAGAAGATAGTAGTGGGTGGTGGTCAACAGCCAAAGGTGGGAATAGGTGGTGGTCAATAACAGAAGATGATGATAGGTAGTGGTAGGTAATGATCAATGACAAAAGATGCCAGTAATCGATAGTTAATAGAAACAGTGGTGGTAGGTCATGGTCAACAGTGGAAGATAGTGGTGAACGGTAATCAATGGTGGTGTATGATGATCATTAGTAGAAGGTGATGGTGAATAATGATTAATGATTAGAGGTGGTGGTAGACAATAATTAATGGTAGTAGTAATGGTGGGCGGTGATCAATAGCAGAAGATGGTAGTGAGCAGTGGTCAACAACGAAGATAGTGGTGAGTAGTGATTAATGGTAAAAAGTGATAGTGAACTGTAGTTAACGATGTTAAGTGATAATAGGAGATTTATGAGATAAAAAAGAAACGAAAAAAAAAATTATTACTTTTTAATTTTCAATGGACAATTAATCTAATATCTTAAATAAAGAAATATTTTAAATAAAAAAATTCGTTAAATTAAGTAACGATAAGAAATTTAATAATTAATAAAAAATTAATTTTTTAATTCTATTTCCTATCTTCAAAATTTTCTAACCACAAACACCCACGAAATGACAACTACGAAGAAAATGAAAGGATTATTATTCTCCTCTTCCCTCCCCATCATTGTGCCTTTCCCTTCATTAAATTGTTCCGTACTATTTTCACATCCCTCAAGAAAATTAATGGTATTGTTTTCACAATTTATTGGAGGAAATGACTTGTGTCCATTTATCGTAACTTGGAAGATTCAAAGTATGCAGACATTTTGGAAGAAAACCATAAATGTGAGGTCGTTGTAATTTTAATCCTCAACTACACGAGACTTCTACCATGCAAGGAAAGTAGACATGCGGCCACCAATTTTCATAGACAAGGCTTGCAGGTAGGGAAAAAATTGAGAAATGTTTATTATACACCTCCTCTCCTCGTATAGATTATGATATCTATCAAACTGTGGACTTCGTTGGAGACCGAGTGAAAAAAATTTGATTTGAAGGCATACACATGCATAATATTTTATTAATTTAAGAATAATAAGTTAATATAAATTTTTGATTGGAAATAAATGTAACAATTTAAGAAATCAAAATATTTAATATATATAATTATATAAAAAAATATTATATTTTGAGGGCGACCATCCATCAATATAACACATGGTTCCATCTCTAAAGTCCAGAATTTATAAGATAATCTGAAATATTTTTATAAAAGTATATACAAGAAAGGTAAACAAAAATTCTAGTACTCCGTTGCACTGATATTGGTGTATTATGTTTGGTTAGATCCAACCAACAAGGTTGCAGCCCGATAGCTGTCGCTTTAGCTAAATAATCAACATCTGTCCAATTTAAAATGTAAATTAACGGCAAAACAAATTTCCGTAACTCTTTGTCAGTCATCCATCTGTCTTCATTGACCACATTTTTTCCTTTTATTTTTAAAAAGCTAATTGTTTCATTTTGTTAATTTTCAGTACATAAATTGAAAACATGTTAGAAAATGCAATTAGTTATATGCTTTTGTGTTAGAAATGCTGCTAGTAAATTTGAATGTGGGCATGTTTTGCTTTCATATGCGTTTGTTTTTTTATGTAATTTTTATTAAAAAAATATGTAACCTTCTATAGTTTTTATGCATATTTTGTGTTAGATTTCACAGCCGTAAAAAACTACTGTTTATGGTGTGATGTAATAAAATATGATATATTTTAGAACACCGGACAAACACCTCGCAAACCACACAACCAATGGCAACAACCAAAGTAGAACCAAGGCCAGCTGGTAGACTAACTTGCAAGACAACAACCATATCAATTGTATATACAAGCAAGCAAAAAGTAAGAAGCTGCTCCAAACAAAACCAGGCAGCTAAAAGAATGTAGGCTTCTACTAACAACATCCATCAAAAGAACAAAAAAAAAAAAAAAAAAAACATTAGCAGGTGATAATCTATATTCAGGAGATCCTTCAGATAAAGAGATGAATAAGACACCCATAGAGGGGAAAGAGATCCCTCGAGACCAGTTCTAGCAATCCAACAAGCAATTGCATTATTATTTCTAGGAATTGGCACAAAATTTCATTGATGCTGTTTAGGAGAAATTGTCAAGATATCATGAACAATAGCATGGATCGATCAAAAAGAGTGCCCGCCTTTCTAGTTCTTAATAAACATTTGATTGTCAGATTCAAATGTAGCTTTAAGAATACCGAATGTCTCAGCCAAAACAATTACATCTCTCATGGCTAAAGCTGCAGCCATTAGAGTGGAAACACTACTAAAAAAATGTAGAAATAAGGTTATTAAATAGAAGTCGCACTACAAGAAAAATACGATTTTCTAATGGAATATTCCAACGGATTTTTCAACGGAAATCAAGTCTGTTGTAATATTTCAACAGAAATTACAACGGACTAAAATTCCATTGAAATATTTCAACGGAAAAATATTTCCGTTGAAATATTTCAACAGAAATTACGACGGACTTAAATTCCGTTGGAATTTTGAAAATACGTTTAAATTAAATGGTGCGTTCTGATTATTTATTGAATTCCAATAGACATATTCTGTTGGAATTTTCGAAATCTTTAAACTCATCCCCAATTTCATTTTCTGCAGAATCGGTTGATCGTTCGCAGCGTCTCTCGTCTTTCTCGCGAGCTTTGGTGGGATTTCTTCATTTTCTTCCTTATTTGAAGCTTCTTTTGGGCCATAATAAGGTAAAAGCGTTTTTTTTACAAATGATTACTGTTTTGTTCGATATGTTCTTCGTTGTGTTCATTGTGTTAATTTTTTTTTCGTAATACTCATGCGATATAATATATCATTTGCAATAACAATAGAAGCTATTTTTGACCTTTTTTTGTATTTGTTTATGTTGAATCGTTGATACCATGGGATATACTGTGCTATGATTTCCATTCAATTTCTGTATTTGTTTATGTTGAATCGTTGATACCATGGGATATACTGTGTTATGATTTCCATTCAATCA